>JAQFYP010000011.1:0-82120 GCA_034694865.1 Bilobella braunerae
GCTCCTGCCGCCGGAGGCATGTAGCTTGGGGTATATATAATGTACCCGACGAGCGAAGCGAGGAGGGGCGGTATCCCAGTTATTTCCTACTCCAATTGTTATTTTTACTCCTACAGTAGGACAGTAGGAGTAATCATTTGCTATAAATAATAAAATGTGGCAACATATAACATTTTGTGGGAGCGGTACATAGGAGCATACTATGGGAGCGGTACATGGGAGCAACCTATGGGAGCGGTACATGGGAGCGGTACATCAGCCACGTCTGCCTAAATCCAGCCGAAATTGCTACAAGAATCTTTTCTAAAAAATGAGCAGTCACAGGAGGTGAAACATCCCGGATTAATTAATTATTAGCAGGTAAGTTAATTGTCAGTTGTTAATTGTTTTTTTTTCTATATTGAATGACGCAATTCATTAATAGTCAGGAATTTCGTTTGTTTTTAGATTCTGCTGCAAGTGATTCATTCATGACAATGGGTTTCAATCCGTCCATTAAATTAATTGTTTGCTGCCTCGCTCTAATTTTGCTCCTTACTGTGTACATGATGGGGCTCTTGACCTCTGAAGACGCTGAGTTAAGAGCTTATGAAAAATTTCTCAAAGAATCCGAGCTCCAGAGACAAAAGGTACAGTATAATAAAAACAATGTAATACTAATAACAATGAATCAGTATTTTAGAATTAGAATGTCAGTATTCAAAAGTTTTATTTCAATTTGCAGAGGGAGCAATCCAAGAAGGGAATTAAGACAAAAGAAAGCGTAATTCCAAGCGATCACGGAAAGCCCGTTGACTGGGACGTGCAGTTCATTTCTGGCAAGGACATGGTGAACGTTGTTGAGGGGGAGCATAGGCCAATTCAAGTTCACGATGTCACGATCGAAAACTTGGATGACATGGACGCCCTCGTTCAGTGCAAAGACCCATTCTCCAAGTTCAGTGAAATCATCAAGTCAGGAGATAAATATGAATTCTCAGTTACCGACATCTTCCATAAACGCCATTACTGGTGTACTGTTCACTTTGGGAAACTCGTGTACAACTTCCGTGCCTATGGAGAGGGAGCTCCGAGAGACAACAACCATATTATGCTGAAAAAGGAAGGGGCCTTCATCAATGGGAAGGACATGACTCAACACGCAGAGGCAGACGGTGACCACACCGACAAAACCGGATCAGCTCACGCATAAAAACATTTTGTAACTTTAAAATGCTGTGATTGGTTCGCGACGTTGTTTTACTTTAGCAATTACCATCATCGAATCATAACCACTACTCATCGTTACCAGTTAGTGTAACAACCTTCCCGTCCTATTTCCAGAAAGTGATTAAAGCGTAGTTAGTTTCTTTTATGTAATCGTGACTCATAGCCTAGTATTTACTCTGTGGTCGTCTGCTAACTTTAAAATTTTGACGTTAATTGTATCCCCACTCTAAATGCTCCATTTCCGAGTGTGGGAGACGATGGAATTCAAAATTTTAAAGTTAGCAGATGACCACGCGGCACTTACTACTCATTATTAGTTTTAGTTATCTTCGATTTAACCTATATATGACCATTATTTATTCTCGAGTAAATCTAAAAAACAAGACAACCAATGTTCGATAAGTCATGGGCAACTCAGTAACGTTAATACTGCGGATTCTTAATGAGAACGTTTGGAATGGAGATACTAAATAGGTGTCATGTCAAAGGTCACCGGAATTCTTCAGTTGACATCACAGGCTTCCAGGAACTGATTAATGTGGTCTGCACACTGCTCCGGTTCGTTTAGATGGACAAAGTGGTTTCCATCGACTTGGACGAAACGAAATGCTGAGCAGTTCTTTCTGTAAATATTCATAGCGTTCTCGCAGGCTTCGCGTGGTTCGAACCACGGTGCATCCGATGCTTTAATTATCATTGTGGCCGCTTTGAGGTTGCCCAGAATCGTAGAGCACTGATCTTCGCTTAAGCGAAAAATGCTTGGACTCCGAAGTCGGAGGTCCCTGGCAAAGCACCACTGATCATCCCCTACCTGACGAGCGCCTCGAATCTAAGAAAAGTAAGCCAATTAAGATTTTTCAAAAACTTGAATCTAGGAAAAGTAAGCAATTCAGAATTGCCAAAAACGTGATTCTAAGAAAAGTAAGCAATTCAGAATTGCCAAAAACGTGATTCTAAGAAAAGTAAGCAATTCAGGATTGCCAAAAACTTGATTCTAAGAAAAGTAAGCAATTCGGAGTTGTCAAAATCTTGAAATTAAGAAAAGTAAGCAAATTTTTCGAAAAGTTGAGTCTTAAGTACCATAAGGGCCCTCGCAGCCTCTTCTGACAGATTTCCCCAAGTACCCTTCATGACCCTTGACAAGGCGTCCTGGAAGGTGTGTGCTGGCGGAATGGGCTGGATCTTCTCTTCAAGTGCCAGGAAGTGGTCCACGGCCATTGCAATTTTAGAAGCAGCGTCAGTACCCACTTCGCAGGTAATTGGCTTCGTTAGGTCAATCATGATTAAGTGGTCCACCTTCAAATTATTTTCAAAAAATTTCAAATAGTTTTTTTTTAAATTCAAATAATTTTCAAAACAGTTTTTTAAGCTTTAGAATTTCACCTGGGAAGGAAATACTGAGGCATACATTACTCCGAGTCCAGCTCCCATGGAGTGTCCCATCCAAGAGAACTTGGTCCATTGCAAATGGTTGACGATTCGGCGGAGGGAAATGATGAAGTCCTGCGTTAAAAAAAAAGTTTTTGAAAATGATTTTTTTTAAATACAACTTTTTTAAAACAACATTTTTTTTAAAATCGCCTTACAGCAAAATGATACGGCGTCCCGAGTGGCAGGTGAGAGCTGAGACCGTGTCCAGGTAAATCGACTGCCACAACGTAAAAGGAGTTGGACAACAGTGGGATCAGTCTGTCAAAAGTTCCTGCATTGTCCATCCATCTAAAGTTTAGAACAAGTTTAAAAAAAAACTTTGTTCTAAAAAAATAGTTGATTTTTGCACATTTCTTAACACTTACCCATGAACAGCCAGAATTGGTGTACCGCTTGGAGAGCCATGGGCTTTGGCTAGAAATATCAAGTAAATCATGTTTTAAAAATGTAGAATTATATTTTTGAAAAAAATAGAATTGTAGTTTAAGAAACTGTTATGGCCTTGTTCTAATTTTTTCAACCTTGTTCTAGACAGGTTTTTTAAACTTGTTCTAAAAACTTACCGGAAATGTGACCCCAGGGAACCGGTATTGTAATTTCAGCCGTTTCAGCCGTCTCCTGATTTGCTTCTGAGCCATTAGCATGTGACTCACAATTGGTTCCGTTTTGCTTATGGAATCCATTTGAATGGCTCGATCCATTTTGCAGCGACGCTTTCGGGCCTGGACACTCTTTTCCAATATTTTCCATGTCGTGCAAGTATGGAGCAAATTTAGGATGGGTTAGAAGCTTGGGGTCTATAAAGTTATAGGCCATTTTGTTAAATTTTAGCTTAACTTTTAATTTAATTAAACTTTTTTAATTTAAGTTAAATTTCAATGAGTTTAGTTTGAAGTCTTTTTTAAACAAGGTGTTTAGAACAATATTTGTGATCTGTCACACTCTCCGGCTGCTTCACTACTGAATGGAAACAGATGAACCTGCTTCGTAAGGCCTATTGTAATACTTCTCAAGCATTTTTTGTTCCCTTGATTATAGCCCATTCCCACCGCCGCTATAACCCGTTTTTAGATCAATTCCATTCTTTGAGATCATACGATGCTGGGAAAGCACGTGACGGAGGCTAGAGGATGACGCTTGACAAAACATACAACGGTATTTCTAGTGACATCATAAATGTTTACCTGATAATTGTCCAATTAATTTTGACACTTAAATCTGCTAAATATTTGCTTGTACTCTTCTGTTTTATACAATAGACTTCGACAACATAATTAAATCAATCCACGTCCTTTCTTTCCGTAATTAGCGTTGTACAAGTTCTTAATTCCCAATTACGTACGTGTGAACTTGCTTTACAAGGAAATTTGTCTTGTGTTGTTTCGAACTGGTAGAAATCCTAAAATTCTCTAAATTTCTAAAATCCTTACAACAAGCTTTCGAATTTAAGAAAATCAAGATCAAGAAAATGTGATTTTGAAGGTAAATGAGCGCAATCAGAGAAAATAACGCTGTAAATAAGCAGAAGTCTGCAGCGAATTTACAAAAAAAGATGATGATTTTAATTTAATGAGAAGATGCATTAGGGATGACCTTCTGAGAATACTGAAAGTTCACACGTACATTCACCTAAAATTTTTACTTTTTACCTGTAGTTTCCCATTTTTAGCATGTTACATTGTTCATACGTTCTAAAAAAAAATGGCTCAAAAATCGTTATCGACTTACGCTTTTTTTTCTCAAATTTCACCAAGCGTTCAGGCGTAACTCCTTCTGTACCAGGTTATGAATCTGAGCACCGCTAACCCTTCCAAGTAATTTAGAATTTAGAACAATGATTTAGAAAGTTTTTGTGTAATAAACGCTGATCTTGGGAATATTTGCGAAGCGCTTGCGCAGCGCAGTCTTTCTGCTACTTTATTTAGATAAACACTTTGTAACAAACAAGAGCAGAGCGGTGCTGAGGTGAATTTTAAACGATTCTTCTGGTGTCTTTTTTTTTAATTTTAAAACTTTTCGAACAAATTTTGACTCCATGCGGCCTTTTGTGCCTGCGCATTCAACTTAAATGTAATGTAACTTGCTGATTTTGTAATGAGTTGGTAATTACTTGCACTAATTACAATTACTAAGAATTTATTTAGCTCCTCATGTCATAATCATAATTAAATGTTAATTAGAGTTTAATTAATTAGAAAATACACAACAATGAGGCGTCAAGTGCAAAATAGCATTGGACGCGCAGCGCCATCTAGCGAGAGAACGAAGGCAATAAAAAAGATAAGATAAAAAAAGTAAACACGGAAGAAGAATTTTAAAATAAGGAAAAAAAGTCACCTGTAATTATCATTTGCTCTTTATTTATTTTACACGTTTAGACTAGACGATTAGTAATCGTTAGATTAGTATTAGTCAATTGATTTGTGAAAGGAGGATAAATTACTCAACTAACTTCCTTAATCGTTAATCACGACGTTGACAGAAGTATCGACGACGATTAACGATTCTGATGTTTGCTCCAGGAAGAACAAGCGTTTTGTGTAATATTTAGGCAAGTGGTATCCGACAAGCTGTGATTAATTGTGGTCACGAACATATCAAGTCATATCTTGGACACATGTCAATCGATTGGATGAGGAGAGCCAAAGATGCCTCAGACTGTTGTTGCTGCCCTCGCTGAAGAACTCTCGGCCCAGGTGCTGGAGCCGCCCAAGGAGTCTACCAAAGTTAGGGTGACTCGTAAGTCAATCAACTCTTGGGTTGTTGCGGACGGTAATCGATAAGGGCCTCTGAATTTTGTATAAATATTGGCTTCTTCTTTGCAGTGTTTGGAGCCAAGAACCTGATAAAACGTGATTTCTTTCGTAAGTCACTCGAGATCACTGTTAAAAACTGTCCAACGATGTTGTTTTTGCCAGAATATAAGATTTTGAATTTGAATGTTTGTTTCAGGCCTTCCACATCCGTACTGCAAGCTCTCTGTAGATGGGAACGGAAATGTGCATCAGACATTCACGACAGACAGCGTTAAGAATACTTTAGATCCAAGCTGGAATTCCTACTTTGATGTGTAAGGAGATTAGAAAGAAGTACTTTGTATTTTTGATTATATTATCAGTGCGAGGTTGATATAGCCAAGTTTTTCATTATTTATTTCAGCTCGTTGACGACGACAGACTCTATTTCAATTGCTATCTGGAACGCCCGCAAAAGTTCGAGCAACTCTGCCTCTGGTTTCCTCGGTTATGTTCATATTAGTTCAAAGTCAATTTCCAAGCTGCGCGACGCTGGTCGTAAGGCTAACATTTCTTTGGCTGTCTAATAATATTAGTTTAAACAAAAGATTTTTTTAAATTCAAGCTCAACTGCTTCAACTATGCAAGGCTTCTGGCCCGGATCCAGTGCGAGGTCAAATTGCCGTAAGTCTCATGTCAAGGGACCCTCTCCGGAGCTGCCCTGTTGTTCTCGACGAGGGTGGTAACTTTAATCAAGTTCGGGAACAACCAATGACGCAGCAACAGCCTCCTCGAAAACGTAGTACAACCAAGCGACCAACTCAGGCCTTAGTTCCACCTGATTTTGGTAAGTGTTTAAAGTCTAATATTTGGAAAAACAAGGGCTCTGATCTTTAACAACTTTATTTACTTTAGAAATTCGTGTCACGCCCCAGGGCCAAGTCTTTTACTTTCATATTCCCAGCGGCAAGTCATCGTGGTATCACCCTTGTGTTCCAAAAAGTACTCCCAGCATCGATACGCCTCTTCCGCAGGGCTGGGAACAGCGAGACACCAACAATGGGAAATCCTACTTTGTGGACCACAATTCTAAAACAACCCACTTCACGGATCCCAGACTTATTGAACAATACTCACAGTCACAGAGCTCAGCAACGCCAATTATTCAAGCTGCTGATCCACCACAAGCACATCCCGCTGCTATAGACTTGCCTTCCAGTAACTCTGGCGTAAGCAATACTACTGCCAATGTTTCTGCAACCAGAAACGCCGTAGACTTGCAGAAGGCTGTACCGCAGCAGAATAATACAAAAGCGGTCAAATCTGTTGTGAAACCTCCAGTGGAGAAAAAGGTTGAAAAAATTGATATTATGGTAAAGCTCAAGCAACTTCGAATACAGGTGCAACTCCTTCAGCCAGTTACGGGTCACTGTCGACTTCAGATTAACAGAGATGAAGTATTTGAGGTAATTACCATCACTCAACTTGAATTACAATTGATTTTCGTATTTATTAAGTTGAATTTTATTTTAATGTCTTTTTAGTCTTCATATCTCGCTGTCTCTCGCCTTCGTCACAAGGATTTGCGAAAGCGACTCATGGTCAAGTTCAAGGGAGAAGAAGGACTCGATTACGGCGGACTGGCGCGAGAATGGCTCGGTTTACTAACCAAGGATATGCTGGATCCAAACTACGGCTTATTTTTGTACACGGAGGGAAAACGAAGTGTTGTCATAAATCCCGAGTCAAGTATCAATCCAGTATGTTTTTCTTCATCTTACTAAACTGTTTTGTTTTATTAATTATTTCAATAACGCATCATCTTTTTTTTCTTTTTGTCTCGTATAGGAACATTTATCATATTTTAATTTCATTGGTCGGATTCTTGGCCTAGCAATATTCCACTCCATACAAATCAAAGCGTCCTTCACAATTCTCTTCTACAAAATGCTGGTAAATGAGGACGTTTCATTGGAGGATATTAAAAGTGTCGATGAGCAGATCTATTCCAGTCTCAAATGGATTCTGTAAGTTTTCTGCTTCATTTCGAGTTTATTTTTCGAAACTGTGTTGGCTAAAGATGTCCAGTTAATTAAGATTAAGAAAATTTTAATGCAGCTCAACAGACTTGACTACTGATCCAATTGATACGACATTCTCGCTGACTACAAATTCGTTTGGAGAGATCAAGACAGTTGATTTGATTCCGAACGGATCCCAAATCCAAGTCACTGAAGTCAACAAGCATACATACGTCAAAGTCTTTCTCAACCAGCGCTTCAAGTCTGGAATTGAAGTTCAGTTTCTAAGTCTTCAGAAAGGATTTCAAGAGGTTGTGCCACATGAGATATTAGGCGGGTGGTCAGGGGAGGAGCTCGAACAAATTCTGCGTGGAAGAGATCATATCAGCATCCAGGAGTGGAAGAAGTGGACTAAATGCAAAGTAAAAGTCTAACTTTCTTTCGCTAATTAGTGAACGCCAATGTTCGCGTAATGTGATATTTTTTTCTAAATTTAAAAACTTTATTATCTTTCAGAATTGCTCAATTACTGACCAAATTCCCACTTGGTTTTTCTCTATTGTGAGCGGGTACACTCAGCGGGAACTGCGTCAACTTCTCAAGTTTATCACTGGCTCAAGTCGTCTTCCAATTCAAGGGTTCTCGTCCCTTCAGGGTACTGCCAAGAGTAACAAGCCCTTCACTATTCACGTCGTGGAGACTCTAAGCACGGAATCACTGCCAAAGGCCCACACTTGTTTTAACCGATTGGATGTACCTAAGTATGAGTCGCTGGAGAAGTTCTCCAGTAAGCTACGCCTCGCCGTTGACGAAACGGAAGGGTTTGGGGTAGAATGAACGTTGGGTGCAGAATTTTTATCAATTGTAGAACAGTTAATTTCAAAAAGGAAAATAACGGTAACAATTTTCATCTACTCTATTTGCCTAAAGCACTAATTTCTTAAACTATTATAGAAGCAGATAGTTATATAAAATGTCGAAATTTATTACCAATCACTACTGCAAAAAGGGGTAATACGTTACTAAAATAAAATATTTTAATCTAATTTTTGCTTACTGGTTAATTGAGGTTAGTTGTTGGTGAGCTGGTTAAGCCTTTTTAATTCAAGGTGGGAAATTGGAGACAGTCAGGATCCTGCGACTATACTCGTAGCTACCATGATGGGTGTTGCGTCTCTGCGTTGACGCAGAAGTGGCGGAACTTGCGGTGTCAATTGTGACTTTGCCGTCTTCATTGACGCAAGACTGTCATCAGTCGCCACATCGGATTTCGGTGCCGCCGTGGGCCTAGTGAAGGGGTTCGGGGCGAACCCACCAAATGGACCGTCAAACATATCACCTCCTGAGTTAATTAACATAATTACGATTCGAAAAATAAATCCTCTACCTAGTTTAATTTAATTGGCATTTAATTGTCTTGAAAAATTTACCATCCATAGGACCTCCAAACCAAAATGGATTGTAGTAGAAGCTGGAGTAGTAACCAGGCGTCAGTGGCTTATAGATTTTAGTAAAGCGTCTTTCAGCGGTTTCTGTCGCTCGCAGCGATCTACTCTCTGTCGAAATTTGGAACACCTGCAATTGTGTATCCAACAAAATTAAAATCGCTCCGACGGAAAAGTTAACGCTTTCTCAGAATGTACCTGGAGAATCAGCGATATTTGAAACAGTTTTGACAAAGTACTGAAAAATCGTTGCATTTTTATGGTCTTATAAAACGTGTTTTTTCTTCTTGTAAGTCTAGATTGACCAAGTTCAACGCCATTGAAAAAAAAATAAATTTAGCTTTCTAAAATCCTTAATTTTTCTTCATACTTTTCAATTTTTCAAGAAAGACCTTGACATTATTTTCACTCACAATTTAGATCTGTTTTTTTTCGCTAAGCTGGTTTACGTTGGTATTATATTCGCTAAATGGTAGCCTGATCGTTTTTTACTGATTTAATACCACGTTGCAAATTGCAATTTGTAAATGTCAACCTTTATTAGTTTCCAGTTTAGCTAATTATTGTTTCAATTAATAGATGCAGTGTAGAGCGGTGGTGTGTCGGTCATTCAAAATAAAATGCGGGAAGCAGAAATAGTATTTTCGGTTTTTTTAATAAACAACTTACAATTGAGAGAGGTTTTCAGTAATTAAACTTAAAACTTAATTACTTCAATTAACTAATTATAATTAACGACCATATTTAAGAATCGACTTAGTTAAGCGTGGCGTTTTCATACAGGGAAGATGAGGAAGTCAGTTATTGCGAAGCGGCTTGGTGCCACGTTCTTGTCCCAATCTAAACGTAAGATTAGATAAATGTAAAAAATGTTGAACTGAATGAGTCAATTAGCTAGAGTAAATAATTAATCAAAACTCTCAAGGAGTAATAACACGGTTATATGTCGTTAATGCGATTTTTTAACTTATGATGAAGTTTCGGAGGTAATGGTCAAAGACATTTATTTCTCACTGTCGTGTTAAGTTAAGTTAAATTTAAGCTGTTTGATTGGCAAAGGATTTTCATAATGATTGATAAGTTCTTTTTTCTTATTTTGCAGGATGGTTCAATATTCATTCGGTTGTTGGCCCGACGCCAGAGCAAATGCTAGCAGTGAGAAAGGACCTGTATGAGAAATTGCTACGAGATCAAATTCCGGGAACTGCCACGGTTCCAATACCGGAAGTCAACAATCCGGTAGTCAAGGCCAAGCGCAGTGCTTTGTTCACTCAAGAGAAGGGGCGTCAATTGCTGGACGTAGGGAGAATAACGAAAATCACAGTTGAGTATGACGGTCTTCCGAAGCCACAAACGTTTCTCATGAATAAGTTTATTTCAACACCCTTCGATTGTACTAGGCGTAAGTGCAAAGACTTCTGCTTTTTAAGTTGTCTTTGAGTTTCGCAACAGTGGAGAAAACTAAATTCGGGATTCTATTAGATATTAGTGACACCGTGGCCCTTGACACTGTTGTGGCGGAGGTAGATGGGCAGATTTGGGATATGCACAAGCCCTTTGAAGGAGATTGTAAAGTCAAGCTTGTGAGTATGAAGAATAGGGATGATCTTTTGTTTCAGGTAAGTTTTTTTGTCAGATAATTTAATAATGTTATGCCTCTATACTGTGACCAACAATGCATTGTGGAACCTTACTTTTCGTAGGTCAACAGAATTTTTTGGAAAAGTTGTACAATGATGTTGGGGGCAGCGTTAGAGAAAGCATTTCGAGATGATATTTACGTCGAACTTCATAGTTACCCATCCCCAAATGGTGAGGGAATTGTCGAATTGGCTACCTACTTGACTCGCATCCGTACAATTTCATTTAGATTAATTTTCAACTAAATTTTTCTCTGGTTTTGTTTTTAGTTCGAAGCGGTAGCTTTGTCTACGATGTGGATATAAAACTCGCCAATTGGAAACCAAATACGGTAAAGATATTGAATAAAAAAACTAATTTGCATTAATTTAACGTGACTAGCCTGATGAACCCAATGTGGCTTTATAATTATGTGGCCCAAGATTATTTTTCTATTTTTTTTAGGACGAAATGCGAATTTTTAGTGCCGAGATGATGAAACTGTCCCTCGCTAGCCTTCCATTTGAACGACTAGAAGTTAAGACTGATTTAGCTCTTGAAATGTTCGAGGACAACAGGTACAAGAGGGCTCAGATTCCTGAGATTTCAAAATCGTCTCCAGATGGAAACTCTCTTGTTCTGTACCGTATTGGAGACTTCGTAGACATCAGTCGTGGACCTATGATGTCCAATACGTCTCTCCTCGGGAAGTGTACGATTAATGGATTTTTTCCATTGACAGAGGCCAAGCATATTTCTCCAACGCTCTATCGTGTCCAAGGTGTGGCAATACCCAATGGATTTCACGTAAGGCTTGGACCATCTGGCCATGTTTTAATTACTTAATCTCAGACCATGATGTGTAAAGCCGATTTTTGCCATAACTCTTTCAGCTCAACCATTTTGCCTACAGCCTCATTGAAAGTCGAGGAAAAAAACTTAATCCAGGCCCATTTCTTGGACTTCATGCAATAAGTGACAGTGAGCACCAACTGCTTGAGAACAGGGAAAAAGCGGCCATTGCAGCGTAGAAAGTATCTAACCCATTAATAATCAATCTTGAATTTTGCATCTCTCCATATGAGTTGAGTCAATGACATAGTTATATTAACAGTTTTTCGATTTATTTTTCAAAGTAAAGGAACTTAAATAAGGCTTGAGTTTTTTTTTTTTAAATTTTCCTATTTTAGAAAACAGGTGAATTTTGAATTGACGAGTTTCATTTCCTTATTCGTCACGACCATTGTGGTACTTGTGCGATTTTTTCTGAAAGAAAAAAGTTTTTTTTTTTAAAAATAGTTTTTCATGTATCATTTTTTACATAATGAAAATGATGTCCAATTTGAAAACATCCTTACATGTCCATGCGATTTGGCTGGGTGTCTGTTCTTGTAAGAATTTTTTCGTGTCCTGGATTTGACCATTTTGGAGGCTGGAGCTTCCACGTAGACTCGTTCTTCGTAGACGTCATCTTCGTCAGACTCGTCATCGTATTCGTCAGACTCGTCCACGCTTCGCTTGTCGTTGACATTGACAATGGAACCATCAGCGTCCGTGTCATCGTCACCTTCAGCGTCCTCTTCGTCATTTTCGTCGTCTTGTGCGGGTGCTTCAGTGGTGACT
The DNA here is from genome assembly GCA_034694865.1 of Bilobella braunerae. Lineage (NCBI taxonomy): Eukaryota > Metazoa > Arthropoda > Collembola > Poduromorpha > Neanuridae > Bilobella > Bilobella braunerae. Next base: position 12,085 of record JAQFYP010000011.1, read on the forward strand.
CCCGGGAGGGTGGCTGCGGCCTCGGCGAGAGCCCCGAACAACTTGGTCAGAAATTCAGCCTTCTTGTAGAGCCAGAATCCGGTTGGTGGGAGGGGCTCTGAGCCCGAGAGGTTCACGGCGGTGGGGACGGGGAGCGGCGGTGAGACCGTGACGGGTGGTGGTGGACCCCAGAATCCTGGAGGCATTCCGAGGAGAGCCGCCTTGGCCTTGGCCTTCTCCGCCTTCTTGGCTTCCTTGGCCTTCTTCTTGTCCTCCTTGTCCACGAGCTTCTGGACGTAGGCCATGAGCTTCATGCGCATGAGGAGTTCGTCGGCGGTCAATGGCTGCTCGTCAATTTTGTCCGTGTCAATGGTAATGTTGAGGAGGTCACGGCGCATGAGCATCCAGTGATTCACGGCGTCGTTGGAGTTTGCGGACGCGAGGGCTTCCAGGGCCTGGATATTGGTCGTTTCATCATCTTCAGTGCCGCCATGACCGTAGTGCTTCCGGGCGACTCTGCCTGAAAAAATACGAAAAAATTAACTTAACTGCTGATTTACTCCTTAATTAACTCAAGTCCAGTTAGCTAAAAAGCTCTTACTTTCGGCGGAGAGGCAGAGAAGGGCGAGTCCAAGGACGATGGCTGCTACTCTGGAGGTCATGGTGGATTGACGATGTCGAATCGATGACTGAAGGGATCATGGAGCACGCTGTACATCTAATATGGAAATTGAAGCGTCCCAGCATCTGCTAGCCAGAATTAATCCGGCAATTAAGCAAGGATCAAGAGATCATTTCATTTGGTAAGATGCCTTTAGTAATTTCTTCTTTAATCATAGGGTCATGACATCATCATCTTCATGCAAACTAATCAATCAATCATTTGACTTATATATGGCGAACTAATCATAGTATACCTGTTTGGTTTTAGATTGTAATTTGTAAAAGAAAATTAAAAAAATAGAAAGTTTTTCAAAGTTGCAATAAGTTGATGAGCCATCAATGATTCAGAAATTTTTTTTCGAAACAAGATGAATTAAAGTTAATTTTTGGAAGTTAATTTTCATTATTTCGTAAGCATTGTGCAAAATAATAATAAAATAATTGTGCAGTCAACTGCGCAGAGAAAGCGGATGGAGAACTTGAGCATGTCTGGAGAAAGCGAACTTTCACTTTTGCGAAATTCGGTTTGCAAAATGCGAATCGATCGATAATTTACGAAGTTTGGAGCTAACAAGAGAAATATTTTGAATTTGAAGCAGATTTTCAAGAATTTAAAACAGTTTCTCAAGAATTTAGAACAATTTTTCAAGAGAACAGAAATGGAAAACAAAATTTAAGCTTGAATATCAAGGATGGGAGACTATTATCAATTTACGAAAAACTCCCCTACATCTTACCCTACTGGAAGACTCTTGGCAAAAGTTGACCTCGTAAGTTAACTGCATTAGTTATTATTAATGCAACTCAATTAATTATAAATTATTAATTTAAAACAAAATAATTAACTTTTAATTATGAAATTTAGGGATTGGCTGCCTATGGAATTACAGTTTTCGGTGGTCTTCTCATTCTCCTCACAATCAGCCGAGAAACGCTTGCATCTTATGCAGCAGAAAATCCCGAACAGAAAGACATTGTCAACTTTATACACCTACCAGGTAAGTTAATTTGGGTTAGTTAGTCAACTAAAGTAATCATAATAATATTATTAATTAATATTCTCTCCTGGTTATTGGTAACCTTTAGAATCCCATCAGCTAATAATCTTGGGTTTGTACTTGGTTTGGTACATCTACGAGCTTATACTCGCCCTTCTTCTCTTCTTTGGAACGAAGCTCGTGAGTACAAATAATTTTTAAAAAATCGATTTTTTTTAATTTAGAAAGGATTTTTAAAACAATTTTTGCAATGATCAGCTCTCCCTTCCACCCCTCAAGTTCTGGATGCTGATGACCATTTTGAACTGCCTACTCTGTCTCGTCGCTGTCATACCGATGCATAACTTTATCGACAACAAGCCGCTTTTCATTGTAGGCGTCATGGCGGTATACATGTACAAGCTATACTGCATCTACATCATTGACCTCTTCCTCAAAGAAGTTGTAGGGAGGCGAAGGGCCGCCGCCATGGCGGCAGCTCTTGGATGAAAAGACTTCCAAATCGCTGAAGATTGAACGCTTAATTTAGAGTAATAAAGTTCCAAAATCCGAGATCGATAATTGCTCGAAAAATTGGCGGAAAATCAATGAGGCTTGGTGCTGAGCTGAATTTTTTTTTCATACGACGCTTCCCAAAGAAATGACCTCAGTTAGTTGGACGAATATTTTACTTTTACCAACATGTATTTCTGAAGCTTCTGTGTGAACTTGACACTAATTAATTGAGAGAACTGATGAATGATTTGCTTAAGATTTTGTCTTTCATTTGTTAGGTGGTCCAAGAAGGGTACTGTTGCTCTGCTGCTGGCTGTTGAGCAATTGAGTAGTAAATTCTGATGCAGAAGTTCCAGGGGTTGTCGATGTCGAAGCAGCGGCTGCCTGACCCAACTTCGTCCTTTTCCGGATATAATTCTGCCAATGCAGCAACTGCTGATCCTCAACGAACTTGGCACAACGAGCGTTGGCCAACTCCTTTCTGAACTCTGAATACTGTAGTAGGTCCAAGAAGTAGAGGCTCATTGGATACTTGAGGTACTTGGCATACTCGGGCTCCTTCCAGTACTGGAGGTACTTGAGGTAGTTGACAAAGGCAGGGTCCTTTAAGTGTCCCCTCTGGGCGAGGTAGTTGAGGTAATTTGGATTAGCGAGACACTGGACGAACTCCAGCTCAATTTGAAAGCGGAGTTTGGCCTGGTCTTCTTCTCGAGGATTCGCCATTTCCGGTTACTTCACTTTTGTCCCAGTATTCAACGGCTGCTTAAAAATTGAGATTCTCAATTGATGAATTTAGATGTTCAGCCACTTCAGCTCCAGCATCGAGCGCACCCTTCGTTAATCTTTGATTTAAAAAATCTGCGATAATTGATAATTACATCTACATGTTTACATCTACAATAACTTCGCTTTCGGTTTATGCTGAGCAAGAAAAGAGTAAGCATCGAATTGACACTTTTCAATACGGTTAAAGGTCAAAGTTCATTTCAAATGTATATTTTAAGGTAAGGTTATTAACCTTTAGAATAAGTTTTAGATTTTAAACCTAGTATTTTTAAAGTAGATCAATTAACTACGAATTTTTACCTGATTTTCTCTCACTGCTGGAATCCACTGCAGAAAATAGCGATTATAACAGAGATTGGGCAGCTTCGCTTAAAATTTGAGGAAATATCGTTAAGTTAGCAAAAAATTAAATGGACTTAATTAACTTTAGTATGTGACTAATCCTCGGACTCCCGAACTTTTGAAAGGCGAATGGGCTCAATGTTGGTCATATGTACTCTATCAAACACAGTAAATAATGGAAGAAGGTTAAAATAGTAGACGATTAATCGTAGTCAATTAATCAATTGTGAATATCATTCAAATTTTTTAAATGAAAAGAATCGCAATTCTCGAGCATTTTCGAAAGACTATTTTAGTATCTTAGAAATTTTGTTTGACGAAAAGGAATAGTGAGAATTGAATTAGAAATGCGCGCATTGATTCAAACTAAGGTTATCTGTAACGGAAGTAGTCAACACAAAAGGGGAAGCCTTTGGCTATGATCACTTGACTAAATAGGTTGGATCATCCTTTTGGATGAGTTATCCAGGTGAATGGAGATTGAGGACAATTGAGACGATTTAATTGATTCATTAATTAACTCATTTTTAATTAAAATTAACTAAAGCTAGGCTGAAATAGTGTTAGCATTTAAGGATAAGCAGTGAGAGTGCCATCAGTGAATTCAGTCTTCCACTGGATCATGAACGATCTCGATTAAACGACGACGCCCAATGTCGTAGTGAAACTTTGAGAATTAACAGTGAAATAAAGTTAATTAAGGAGCATTGTAAATAAAAGAGCGTAGAGGAGACGGTGGGCGGTAGCAAGACGGCTGCTACGCTAAATTAATCAAGGTCGTTGTCCAGCCTTGTGACATCGATTAGTAATTGATCGTATGTTAACAACTGAGGTGAGTCATCACAACCCAATAAATTGTCTATATTTATAAGTTGAAATGGTTGTAGTTGCTGAATGGTGTAGTTATGCATTAGCATTGGTCTCTGTATTTTTTGAGAGCGAGAGTAGGCTTGAATACACGAGTTCTTTGTCCTTAATTGAAGGTGAGATGCTGGACTCTGATTCGGATGACGAAGTCAGGCTAATATTCGAAGAACTGCGGCACGTTCCTTCGCGAAGGGAAGACGAGAATGGCGAACCGCCGCGGCGTCGCATGCGAATGGATCCTAGCGCCGTCATTGGAGCGGACGGTTCTAGTGCGATGGCAGGGATGTCCAGGCAAACCAGGGCGAGAACATTAGCAGAGAGAGCGAGGTTTATCGAGGCGGCGGCGGTCAATGAGATTGATCTGGAGAACCCAGTGCCAACATCTTCCACCGCTGCTACCTCCTACTTTCACCCACCGCTGCCTCTAGACAGTGACACTGGTGATGAGAATGAAGTGGACGTATTGGACAGTACTGGCTTCTTTGATGAGTTATCGAGTCCTGACCTCTCTGTAGATGATTCATTATCGTTGCCAGGCTCAACGTATCCTGCCTATAACTATGGTTCTTCCCCCGCCGGATCTATTTTGACCGAGTACTCGGTTGGCGGTGAAGAAGGGGCCAGCACAATTGACCTCGACTTGGATCTGGACTATCAGACCGTTGACTCCTTTGAGTCGTATAATGCGGATCAACTCTCTGACGTTCCAGTCAACCGATCTCCAGGACCGGAATCGCCTTCCACTTCCTCCGCATCCGAAGATTCGGCTTCTGGTGATGGTGAGAGCCTTTTCGGTCGAACTCTTCAGAACGACGAGGTTGTGGGGATACCAGGAGAAGGAGGGGATCACGGTGGTGACGCTAATTCTGGTGGTTGGCAACGCAGGCGACTTCAGCGGCGAAATGCTATAGTTCTAGAAAATACAGATTCTGTGGGATTTTATCAAGGACCCGCAGACTCGGAGCACACTGATTCCGTTACCGTTCCCTCTACCACTACTGCTGCTGCCGCTGCCGATGTCAGCTCGGAGAAACTGCAAACTGATATTGAACTTCCCTCTGAAATTGCCACCGGTAAATGCCCCTGTATTATTTTCAGGTTTAGGGTCTCTCTCGACATTTGATATTCTCTTGTCATTGTGGTTCTTGCACAGGATCCTCTCAATTTTTGTTTTTTTATTTTTTTCATTCTCTTCCAAAAGCATTTATTTAGCTAAGCTCTTAGCTAATATTTAACTGCATTTCGATTTTTCTTTTGTACAGAGAATTCTTCAAGTAAGAATACCGTAACGACCGACGAAGATGAAAACGAAGTTTCGAATTGCATTATTTGTTGCGAACCTTACGCAAATTCTGGGGAACATCGACTCTGTTGTCTAAAATGTGGCCATACCTACGGAAAATATTGCATTGAGAAATGGGTTAAGAGTGAAGCAAGGTGTCCTCAATGTAATGCCAAAGCTAGCAAGAAGGACATTAGGGTTTTATATGTTCGAAATCTGAAGGCGTTAGATACGGCCGAGAGGGATAGACTTCGTTCAGATTTGGAAGTCGAGAGAGAGATGAAACGGAAGTTAGAATTAAAGTAAGCAAAAGTAGAAGTAAATTAAAATTAGTAAGTAAAACTAAAACTGATTTAATGCATTATTTAAGTGTTCACTCTTGCAAATATTCCCTACTTATATTTGCGCCTTACATTTGACCATTTTGTTTTTAGAAATGCGCAATTGGATCAACGAGTCAAAGAAATTGATAACAAATACAAATCTCTTTCGGAGGAGTATCGCTTCCTGAAGGAAAGAGTAGGTGCTGTGTATCGGGATCCTGTTTCAGAATATTCATATTCACAGCCGTCAACTTCGACTAGCAATAGCACGGCAGCTAGTAGATCTAAACCCATTTTCTCCCTACAACATACCTTTTCTTGTAAGGATGGTGAATGCCGCGTCGGAACTTACCACGAATGGCTCAACATGCTTGCAGTTTCTCAAACAGTCAAATCAGCTCTATATCCTCGTAAGATAAGATATTTCTTTTCTTTGATTTCTTTGAAGTATTTGTGCAATTAAGTTAATTGATAATTTAATCTAATTGAAATTTGAATGGACGCAGATGGTAGCTACGGAGTTAAGAAAATTAATTTGTTGGACATGCGAGAGACGCTAACGACGCCGCTTCATCTCAAGGAAATTCGAGATCTCGAATTCAACTCTAGAGGAGATATTCTTCTATCAGTTGGACTGGATAAACGAGCTATTCTAACAAATTGCACCTCAAATATTACGGTACAGGCGTTCACCTCCGAGTATCCACTTTGGTCATGCGCATGGAGCCAAGGGGGTCATCAGCACCGATTTTATGCTGGCACATCAAATGGCCAAATATTGGTTTACGATATTCGAAATGGAAAGGAGCCTGTCAAGACATTAGTAATGCCATCAGAGGACAAGACTCCGGCAGCCGGAATGAAATTTATAACGCCTTGCTACGACAAAACGTAAGATAACTTTTCTTTATTAAACGTTTTAAAAACAACTTTTACACTAAAGTAATCTGGTAAAATTATTTAAGTTTAACCTGATCATAACTTTTATTAGGTTTGGACCAAATTCCTTCAATATGACCGGCCTAGTTGTACAGAAGCTGACTTCCGTGTGGTTCTGTGAGTTTCGAAATGAGGAAGTAAAGTATCATCAATTACCAATCGAGGGTTCGTTCCTTTCGGTCGACTTTGAACCAATATCTCGTCACGTCCTGGTGTCAACAAAGGCCTCCAATAAAGGAGCACCAGTCCCCAGCCGCCAAATTGTCTGTAACCTCACCCAGTATCACTCTGAAGTGCAGCAGGCCACTCTGGCCTCATGTGATATCGTCCAGTCGTATGACGTGAGTTAAATTAAATAAGGAACTGCGACCAATTACATTACTATTGCATTAACATTACATTTGTGGTAATTAGTTAGTGCTTGACGGAAGTAAATAAGATCCCGGTTTACGATTACTTTCTAGGGAATCGAGTCGTCTCCGGCGGGAAAGATGACTCGGTCGTCCATTTTTAGTCCAAACAGAGAATCTGTCATGGTGGCAGCTGAGGTTGGAGGTGGAGCAAAGCACGTGGCGAGTGTTTGGGACATTTCGCAAACGCATGCGCAGCAGGCCCTTCCTGGAAGGGAACAGGTCCTTGACTTCGTTCCGTGCCGTGTCAATAATGAATTCCTTCTTGGCTCAATCAGTGCAAACAATCTCAACATTTACAAACTAAAACTTTAATTAACGGCTCGCTTAACTACTTTAAGACTTAACATCTTTATTTACTAAAAGATCGCCTCGTGTCTCAATTGTCATCTGAAGAGCACTTGAACAAATAAATAAATTGTACATTCGAGTTCGAATAAATGAGTCAATTGTTTGAACAATGTTTTTCAAAGCGAAAGCTTGAGTCTTGAAATTTATTTGAATTTTCTGAAAAAGAAAGCGTGGGAATTTTTTCTTCATTGAAAATGTAAACAAAAACAAGTCTGAACGTCAAATGGTAAACAAAACGAAACAGTTTTTGACAAGTTATTGTAAAACGGTGTCACCGTGCTGGCGCCGTGTGACCTCCGCGGTGTCAAATCAAACATAAGCAGCGGCGACACATCAACGACTTGAACGAGAGGTTGAGCTTCACACGATTCAGAGTTTTTCCATTGGATGTTACAGTTGGCTTCAGTTGCAGAAGGTTTAGAGGGAAGCCGGAAGCGTCTTATTCATATTCCTTCCTGATTAATCATTGATTAATTTAAGAAGGCAGGTAAGAGGTGCAGGTGCAACGATCTAATTGATTGTCGTCACTGTTTTTGTTCTTCACATTGTTTTGTGGTACCGATTTAATTTACACGCGTTTAATTATCATTTATTCCAATTATAACTCATTAGAACTTGTAATGAATTAATTTAATTGTTCATTTCTCATTTGTAGGTTATACTGGATTACTCGAATTTCGAATTCGAATTCGAATTCGCTGGATTCGAATTGCATAAAACTAAATCGTGATTCATACGCCTTGGCAATGGTGGACGGCCTCGGCAGCCATCGTCAGAGAGTTGCTGGACCAAGGACAGATGCATCCTTATGGGCTCTGACGCGAACGTATCCATTCAACGGATCTAGGTTCGTCGTAAGAACGATATGGAGCAAGGACGAAGAGGACAGCGCCCATTCTAGATTTCGTTCAATGAAGAACGTTAGCAGCTACGCCGTTTTGAGTGAGCTGCAAACACTGCTGAAATTATTTGGCGACAAGCTCGAAAAGGCGAACACTAAATACCAACCGGTTTACATCGTAAGTAAAAATCGGATTTAAAAAAAGGCTTTGACAACAATTTGGATACTTTAGATGATCTTAACGAAACTGGGCATACCACGTAAGACTAGCATTGGAGTTACCCGACACCAGGTACGCGTGCTAACGTCTCCGAACTTGGGGATACAAATTGATAGATGTCAACTCGAAGTGTCTGGGTCACTGGCAGAGCTTCTAAACCCCAAGGGACTGCAAGTTAATGACGTGCTAGTGATTCTGGGTGGCACATTTGATGTCCTAAAGAGTACGCTTCACTTTAGAACGTCGACGAACAAGAACCAGCTTGTTTTCATTCCCTTTCATATTTTTCATTTTATTCAGGTAAGATTCCATGCACTACCAAACCAACTGCTCTGATAAATTTTCTTTCGTTCTTTCAACATAACACTTCAATATTTTAATTAACATGCAGAAACGAATAGTCCAGCCCGAGGACGGTATGCGTCCATACAGCGTGGCAGTGGACACTTCAAAGTTTCAACTTCTGTATACGAATCGCAACAGAACCACGCTCCTCAAAATTATACAACTTGACCCGTTCGATATCGTTTCCTCGTCGAAGCTCAAACAGGGTGACGGTCAGGGTTCGAGTAGTTCTATTCCAGCAAATCATCAAACTATTACTTCAAAGTCGACTTGGCGGAAACTCCATGTCGAAGAACCGAGTGAATCTGACGTTGAAACTGATAGTGATTAGCGATTAACGATAATTGGATTTCATCAGAGAGCTTCTCATCAAAGTGCATTTGAACAATTACTTCCACTTCATCATCATTTCATCAAGCAGAGGATATTGATTGATCCGCCATGTCATTCCTATGTGATCGACTCGAAAGGACTCAAGTCACAAAAATAAAATGTCCAATGGTCATTCATACCAATTGTTTTTGTTTTCGCGAAATAACGAAATTCTTGAATGCAAGTTGTGGGGAAATTGAAGCGGGAGGTGGAAATTGTGCTTCCAAAAAGATTTCCAGAAGAAAAGCTTTCCATGATTTTTTTTTCATAATTTGTATAAGTCAGAATAAGTCAAGGTAGTTCTTTAGATAAGGTCTGTAAATAAGACAAGTCATAAAAAGTGCTGTCAGTCGTATTTTGCGTGGCTGAGCTTCGTCTTCTCAATTTAGTTTAAGTTACGATATCAAGGCTCACGCGGTTTTCTCCAGAACAGATTTACAGTGACAATAGGAAAGCGACACTAATTACGTGACTAATTAACGTCATCAACTAATTACTCCACTAACTTCACTCCAGTCAAGGTCGAAGGGTTATTGTGCAAAGGATCAACAATGATTGCTGTACCGGAAGCTCGCTCGGTTCCGACGACGACGACCTCGACATCTGCTCCTGGACTCGGAGGTCATTTAACTCCAACACAGATAAGCGAGTCAGTTTAACTAAGTTAATTAGTTGGTTAATTAATAAATTTTAGCTAAAGTACTTTTCTCTCGAAGGAAATTCACATTTTATTTAAATACTGGATTCATTGCTTTAGGAAAATCGAAGCCTTGCGAGCAAAATTTTCGGATCCTGGAAAGTTGACAAAGGAAATCGTGCTCGTTGCAAGTAGTGATTTACAGGTACTGGAGCAATAGCAGTCGATGCTGTCGCGTCGATAATTGGATTACATTTAATTAATGTAACAATTTTCAGACCTTGTACAAAACGCTGCTCATGAATGACCTCGAGACTGGAATTCAGCGACAACTGGACAATTTTATGTGGACCGACTGCTTCAAGACACCGCTCACGTTCTTCATGAAGGCTGACCGTACTCTCTTTCATTGGATGATTGAAGCCGGTGTTGGATTCTACTTGGGCTTCATTCAAGACATTGGAATTCATTTTGATGTTCAATTTATCAAGTAATAAGGAGATATGAAAAACGAGTTATGAAATTAGGTAATTAAACAAGACTAATTAAAACTGATTTATGATTTGCTGTTTACAGAAACTCGGTCCGGCTGTTTTGTACTGCCCCCAAGACAAAGCCAACATGGAAGCCTCCATCAAAGTCCGCTGTGTACTTCATTATACAAAATTCCATGATTCACATTGGTGACCTTCTTCGCTACCGTGGAAGTTTCCTGGAAGCGCTCAGGATGTAATCGCCCCACAACGCCGTGCCATAAAACACGGCGGTATTTTTACGTGTTTTTTTACACAACTAATTTGCATAATTCTTATCCCCTTTTTCCCTTCCAGGTACGAGAAGTCAACAAGTGTCTGTCCTTCCAACGGTCACCCCTACAATCAAATGGGCCTCGTTCAGTTGCACATTGACAGCAAGTCCATTGACAGCCTCCTGTCTGGAATCTACTACTATGTTCGTGCAAGTAGCGTTTCGAATCCCTTTGGTCCAGCCGAGGATAACTTAGTCAGTCTACTGAGCAAAGTCAAGCAGTAAGCTCTTTTTTTGTTATCGATACTTGATGGTTGAGATGTTGGATGCTTCGATAACTAGATTACAAGTCATTGACCTTAACATCTCAATCATTCTCTTTCCAGTGTCGTTCCTAGAAATCACGAGGAGGAGTTTGTTCACGCCTTTCTGATGGGTATTGGTCAGTTGGACGCTGCTTCCCTTCCAACCACCAGCTACACGTCCTACTTGACTGCTATTGTGATCAAGAAATCGCTTACGTTCCATCATGTCTTTCGTATTCTTACCATTTCACTTTGGGCCTGGAGGCGTGAAGTGGACAAGGAGTACCCAATGGTTGAAGCTACAAATGAGCACAATAATGCGCTGGAAATTAATATAGCGCTGCTCAATGGCCTTGTCGCTGGCCTGATGGAGTACCATGACTTGTCTACCGCCCGTTACCTTCCACACTGTGCGTAACATTAACATATACAAAATTAATCAGATTTTAGTCAAATAACTAATGACATTTGCAGTGAAAATCTTTGTCGACTGGCTTCGCCTCAACCCAGACGTTATGCAGACGAGCATCTTTAGTAGCAATCTAAATGTTCCCAATATATGTCGCCTCATCAATCGTCTCGTGCCCACGGAGAATAGCTTCACTGAAGTTGCCAAGGATCTTGCTCACGTGATTCTACCGGAAGAAAAGAAGCTCCTCGGATTCATTCCTCTTACGAAGGCTTATGAGCACCTTCAGTAAGTCCTCGATCAATAGATTAAGCAAATGGATAACTAACGTTAACACTCGTACATTCAAGGTCTCCTTTTGATGAACTCGATCCAAGGCTCTACTCACTGCGAACAGGACGTCTACTTCAAGGAATGGACGTTCTAGCCGACGCCAAGCCCCAATTTATGGAACGCAACGTTTTGACTAAAGAGTACAAACCGTTGCCGAAGGGAAGTGTCACCGTTACGCCAACGGTCCGCTCCGCTCCGCCTCCAGCACCAAGTCGACGAAACGTTGCTCTCCAAAGCATCTTTAGCCAAATCACGTCTCCTGCTACTCCCAACCCCTGCGTCGCTGTTAGCCTCCCGGAATCTACTCCTGAAACTGACTACACTCCACCGGAAGCCACCTCGGCGACGAGCAGCGTCAAAAGCACAATCGGAGATGGACGGCGCAGTCGCCAGTCCCCGCCATCATACTACTTTCAAGGTCAAAGCAACCCACCGACCCCAAATCCAGAACTGTTCAATAGCCCTCTCGAGGAACAAAGGGGCTTTGCTCGAGCTCCGCCAGTACTGGGAGAGCACCATGAAAATGCTAGCGAGTTCAATTCGCTCTTTACCTCAATCTGGACACCGTTCCAGGACAAAGCGTCTGGCCCTGGAGGCTGGAAATAACTTAAAGCTCAAGGAAGATGACATCACGACAAAATTAAGCTTAGAAGCAGTACTGCTGCATAAACGAAATCGTTTCGAGACCTGACGCAACATACGAAAATAGTCGGTACATCAAAATATTGTTGAACAGAATTATGAAATGGATGAGACCACTTAAAATTAGCTTCTTCTTTCTTCTTTGCGTCGTCAAAACGTATTATCAGTTTTAGTTTAGTTTTTTTTACTCGTTTGCTCTCGTGTTGAGCAACAAACATGTAAACGACATGAGCCCTACGCTCATTTTAAAACAGAGTTTTTGTAATTTTTGTCTTTAAGTTTAAACCAGCAGCAGCAGCCCCTTCTTGGAGTTTCATTTTATTTGAACCTTATTAATCAGTTTTTTTCTGAACGTTTCTATCAGTATAATTTATGAAGTATTTTTCTTTCTTTCTCCTTTTTTCTGTAGCGTATCGTATTGGGGCTGCCTAAATAGAAAAAAAAAATAAAATCAAGTGAATTAGAGTTAAATCGATTGATCGCGCTGTAAATTCAACTACAACAATAATTATTGCTCTTCATGCATCATTCCTAACCATCTTCCAAGTTAACTTTTATTGTTTAGTTACACGGTGATAAGCATTATAGGGATAAGCATAACTCGAAAATCTATCATTACCTAAATCCACGACGATCATGCACAATTCTTCTATCCTTACAGTCGAATATGTAAATTAATTATGAGCGTAGAGCGGTGTAAGTTAGTCTGGCTTTTGAAAACTATATCGATCTCTTTCAGAGCAAGTACAAGTATTTTTTGTTATTCAATCTAATAGTTTATCCTGGCGTGAGGTTCACTAGCTCATTCTATCGTGTCATCCAATTGGTTCGTAATCTCCATAGTGTCTCCTCCTCGAGCTTCACTCTCTGACTCGTTGCCTTCATTGGAGTCTGAGTCACGGAGGTCTGGGACATTGGCCGCAGAGGAGAGGGACCGTGACAGCACGGGCTCAATGGACTCCTTGATCTGATTGTTGGCACCTTTGGGGTCGAGGTCAGTGGCCCAAGAGAAGTGGAGAAGAGCTTGATGCGTCTCACCTTTCTTTGAGTAAATCTAGTATCATAAGGTTACAAAATTAGTTTCAGTACAGCTACAAGCTTGCTCAAGTCGTAAGTAGTTTTCTTTGAAGCGCATAAGTATGTAGTGGTTGACGTGGATTAATACCTTAGCTATTAGAAAGTATACAAGGGACTCCTTTGGAACAATGAATTTCAGTTCTTCGAGTTCTACAAGGGCTTCGTCGAGCCGTCCAAGGGCAAAAAGGACTGAAGCACGATGAAACTTGCAGAGTGGATCAGACGGATTTTCTCGTAGGCCTCGACCAAATGAGGCCAAGGATTTTTCAGGCTTGTTCAAAGCATGCTGCACCTGGAAGAATTTAATAATTTTCAAATCAAACAAAGGGAGATTTTTTTTCCGTAATTTTTTTTCTAAAATACGGTATTTTCTGAGGTAGCTTACCACTCCCAAATGACAGAGAAGGATGGAGTTATTGGGGTGAATAGTAAGGGCTCTGTTATAGTAATTTTCAGCTCTTTGGAATCTTTCCTGCTTGTAGTAAATCATGCCCAAACCATACCAGGCATTATAATGTCTTGGATTAATACGGATTGCAGTTCGGAAACATTTGAGGGCTCGATCGAGCTCCTCAATAGCCACGTACTCGTGACCCAGCAGAGTGTACCCATAGGCACAACTGCTATCAACCTGAAACAACATCCGAACGCCCGTTACAACCCCTCTTTTTGTGATTTTGCATTTACAATAAAAATCCTTGGTAGCTATAATTTACCTGAACTGCTCTCTCAAAAAACTTAATGGCAGTCTCATGCTCCTTGTTAAGGCTAAAGCAGTTTCCAGCGGTAATCCACGTAGCAGACTGCTGTCGCTCAACTGTAATCAGATCATGCGCGAGAGCCGATAATTCAATTTCCTGTTGTAAGTGCCAAAGGGCTGTGCTAAACCATTCCAATCCTGACACTCGGTACGGCTCATTTTTTCTCATGGTTTTATAAGTCCTGAGAATCAAAATTAAATGGGTCTTTTAATTATCTTTAAAACCGTATAATTGCGAAATCTCAAAGATAGCAAATAAACACAGTGTTAGAAACTTACCTTACGGCTTCCTCGTAATTTCCCATTTCAAACAACGCTTTAGCTTTGGTTCCAAGGACCCATCCGGATTTGATGTGCTGATCACTCAAGTTTGTGAGGACAAGGATAGCTTCTTTACACTCGTAACGACATAGGTGGAGGTACGCTTTCCCCATTTGACGAAGTAGGAACATGAGGCCTTCTATTTGAAGGGAACATAACTTATTTTACGGAGTGCCGATAACGTTTGTAAGTTTCATGGTCAATATTTTTACCTGCTGATTGTTTCTGGAGAGACAGCGCAGTCTGTGCCAATAGAGGCGAATTGACAGCTCCATTCGGAACGCCGCCCACTATGTTTGTAACTCCAGAAAAACTGACCAATTTGTCACAAGGCGGTGTGACAAAGCGAAAGTCCCCTCCGCCCTCATTCTCTATGACAGCTGGAATGTCTCCACTTTCGATGTGCTGTGAATTCTTCTGATTCTCTTGATACGTCGAGTTATTATTTGAGGTCACGGTGGAGGCTTTGGATCCTCGAAGTTTGTTCTTCCGATTTGGCGACTTTGATGGCGTGACACGACTGCGAGCGGGCGTCTTACTATTTTCCTGAAAGAAAGGCGTCAATTTCGTAACATTAGTTTTAGTTATAATATTAACAATTTCTGAATTGAACATCTCGAAAAATGTGTTACCTTGACTGAAACGTTTGAGTTGGAGAAGAGCCTCGAGCTTCGTCGGACGTTTGCAGTCTGTGGGTTGAGAGGTTGTTGTGGCGGCGGAGTTTGGACAGGCGATGGCGTATGGGCCGTCAGGATTGAGCTGGCCTGTTGCTGCTGCTGCCACGAGGGTGGCACACGTAAACATGGCTGTTGTTTAGTTTATAAATATCTAATTTATTTACAATAACTCCTCCTACCCAAATAAAATCCGTGAAAAAGAAAAAGGAAAAGCAGACGTAGTCTTTGGGTGAAAGGAAACAGGTGTGAAATGTATTTACTTTACTAAGAACTTCGCTGAAGGGGCAGAGGACAAGCGGAAAGGAAGTAGAGGCGGAAGCGACAAGGAACCGTGGAGGCGGAGGACACTGTTTGATTCCCTGAGAAGCGTGGTCCATTAGTGACAACTCAACAATTTCAGAGTTGTCTGACTTGCATAAACAGAAAAGCAAAGCAAGCACATAATGTAAATTCAAGTGTAGTGAGACTTTTTAGCTAAAAGTATGTTCAATGGCAAAGGTGAGAACGAGCGAGGAAAATAAAAATTGAAACCAAAATGGATGACTTTCTAGCAAGTATTTAATAAAAGAAAATGGATACCTTCTTGGCGCGTGGTTCAGACATATCTTGCGGAGCTGGAGATATTATCATAAATGGAGACGAAACGGAATGATTCCCAAGTGATTCATTCGAACTCTCCAACAGGGGGAGGCATCCAAATCTAGTTTTATTACAAGACAAATTTCATGTAATTCAAAATGTCGTCTGCCTATCTCCGAGTCGACGACCCATCACAGTTTTTTTTTTCAATTGTCTTACGTGGTCGAGTTAGCTCCCATTGGCGTACTTGTGAACAACATTCGAGTAGATTTTAAGGCTCTATTTTTATTTGACGGGTGCAATACATTGATGTCCTCCGGAATTTGAACTGGAATTGGTTTCAATGTGGGACGAGCTTGGATCGGAGTACTGCATGTATTTTTAAAAAAATGTTTAGATACTGTATTGACTAAAATTGTGACATACGAAGTAAATAAAAATATGGAATGATACCTCACAAATTTAGGTTGAATATCAATAGAGTTGAGATTACAAACGCCCATTACGACTGGATCTTGTGTCTGATTCCCAACCAGAGAAACGACAGTTTGTGTTCCATGACACATTGAAAAACTATCAAGATGTGAAGTCTAAAAAAGAAAAATAGAATGAATACTAAACAAAAATCATGTGGCTTATATTATTTGATATATAAGATGAATAATCTACCTGAAATACTGTATCAGGATTAATATTTTCCCCACTTTGACATATACTGTCGAAGGAGTCCCAAAGAAAGGGATTCAGTTTAAGACTCCGAAGATACGCTTCGTGGGCTTCCTTCGTCCGAGTTGCCTGCATATGTATCTTTCCGAGTAGTTGGCAGGCAAATGGTGCACTGTCACCAAACCGTGTCACAATTGAATCAGCAGTCTCCCCTTTCTGCCTTTTCTCATTGCCCTTCAGCAGACGCTCTGCTTCTGGTACTCTATATAAACAACATTTGACATTACAATTTTTAAATAAAAATAAAGTTAAATTTAACAAAAAGGAACTCACTTGTTCATGTCTACACAACATAGCGACAAGAGATATCTACACCTCGGATTAAGCTCACCAGCATCTGCTTTACTTTGGAGGATTGAATAACATTGATTCCGTTTATTAGCACGGTAGTAGCATGTAGCGAGGAGAAATAGGCTGTCCTCAGATTTCACTAAAAACAATTTGGGCATCATAATCTATCTGACTCTGGCTTACTTGCTTACTAACTGATTTAATTTAAGATTTATTGAACAAATCTGTAAATCTGTTATACCTTCGGCGTTCAGTCTCTCCGCAAGAAAAATTGCATCCTTGTACGCATAATGATTGAGGCAGTGCCAAATAGCCGCCTATAAATTAAACAAATTTCTAAAATAAGTATTTACAATTCTACCACCATTGTTAGTATCTGCATTGGTATTGGGCACGCTCAGAATGTAATTGTCTAATCTGTGTAATGGATCTCATCATGACCCTTTAGTTTTACGTACGTCATATGTACCTGCCCGAAAGTTACTAAATAATAATGAACAAAGGGTCGGTTTAAGGTTTAACCCGTTAACCTTCATCATTAACTAACAAATAATTAGCGTTATAAAATTGTTTGATTATTAGATCTAATTTGATCCGATGACTACTTTCGCTTTCAGTTCTGCTCGACGCTATTAATGATTCAATCAAACAGCATCTCTTTGAACTTCTATTACTTTTAATTGATTGATTTCTGATAATTTAGCCAATCAGCTGAGATTGTAAAACGATGCAAAACGATAAAAGTCAATTAAACTGAACGTACCAATTCCTCTCCTTAGAATCGCGTCTAAAGTTTAGACTCTAAACTACGACTTACCTGGATAGGTTCTTGAACCAGCATCATCAATGACCGCTACGAAACAGCAAGGAAAGGGGGAAACGTTTGACCGTTGCAAATCGCAGAATTGGAGGCCCTTATGTGAGTAGCCCTGTTGGATTGCAACTGCGATGAATCAGTGACGATGGCCAAGGTGCTCAAGGGTGTCCGGAGGAAAATGAGCAGCAGCAGGCCCTCCTCTTCGTTGGGGCCGAGCCAAAGAGAGATCCTTTTCGGCCCAAAATTACCTACGTCTTCGTGTCACAGGTAACGAACTGTTGTTGAGAACGATCAATTAGTTGATTAATTTTACATTTTAAGTGATTAATTGGTTCACTGGATGGAGACTAGGAGTTGTTTAGGATATGAACGGAGAGACGGAGACGAGAGTAGAATAATAAATGTTTTTGATATGGCCAAAGGGAGAAGATCTCTCGCAATTGATTCTCTCAAATTGAATTATAGCACTTCTCTCTATAGGCATAGCCACGGCGGAAATGGCAACGAATGGCAATGGCAAATAGCAATGAAACCTCGCGGCAGTTAGGCATTAACTGACGCATTTTGCACTATTAATGCCAATATTCTCTATTCAAGTTAATCAGTATCAAATACATTTTAATTTACTAAATTGTCCCCTAAATTTAGCTGTATTGTATTCATTTGATTAGCCAATATGAAATTGCGATAAAAACAGTATCACTTTAGCTCCCACACGCACACCTTGTTATTTACTATTTGTATGGAAAATTATTCACAAAATAAAGGTATGAGTAAAACTGGCCATAAAAGCTCAAGAATAGACTGAAGTTCTCCGAGTAACGTTTGATTATAATTTCAATGTCTTCAGCGTAAAATTAATTTAATTTAAATTTAATAATTAATTAATTTTTTAAAAGGCTTAAAAAGAACGGCCCGTTTGGCTTTAAGCTATATTAAGAGTTCTAGATAAGTGTCCAGTCTTCATTTCTGTGTCTTCTGTCTAAATAAATTGGAAATAAAAAATCACGGAACTTAAGAAATCCTCCATTCTAGAGCGGGCTTGTTGAGTTTCCTCAATAAATTGTTGGCTATGATTCGTGCCTGCGCAAGCATAGCAAGGACTGTAAATGTCTCGAAGTTATCTGGCATATGGACCATTTGCAAGTGCAATAGAAAGACAAATTACAAAATACAACAAGAACATCCAAGCGATGTACTATTTTCAAAAAGAAAATTTCGTGAAAATTTATTATTTTAATTAGTTTTACGTGAAGTGATTTTCGAGAGATTTTCGTTCTAAAATAATTAAGATAAAGATCAAATTAGTTTTAAAGAAATGTCATTTGCAACTGCACCAGTATTGCGCCATTTCTTATTCCATTTACGATATGCCTAGCAGTCACTTCTAGTCGTGAGCTGGGAAGCCTACATTGCTGGGCATACTTACTAGGTTACCTTACTTACCATAAGAAATTTCAGAGCTGGGAATTGAACCCCTTGAGTACCCTCCAGAACGATCGTAAAATTGATTTGTTTACCATGTAACTTTAACTGCTGATTTCTTGATAAACTTGTTTTGTTTACGATTGTTGACCTCTTCTGATTGACCTTTGACACGAGCATTCAACAAACATTTGTTAATCAGCGATGCCAACTAATCTGGATAAATTGACAGAAGGTTGGCTGGAACTTGAAAGCGATCCAGGTGAGTTTCTGCTGATATTATTATGGTCAATTGATTGGTAATTAATTATGCTTGACTTGACCTTTCATGAAAGGTGACCTTTCGCGAAAGCTTCCCGTCTAGGTCACTTTGAAAGATTTACAATTGTTTGTGCTTTAGGACTGTTTACGCTGCTACTGGAAGATTTTGGAGTAGAGGGTGTAGAAGTGGAAGAAATCTACGACACGGATAAGCCGTTCGAAGGCACTGTCTATGGATTCATCTTCCTTTTCCCTTGGATTGAAGAGAGAAGGTCTCGAAGAAAGAATAACGTTGAAGAAGCAGAGGTCAAGGATGAGAGTATTGTTAACGACATGTTTTTTGCAGAGCAGGTAAGATGAGCCTGGTGGGCCAATCATTCTAAAAATTGATAAGAAACTAAGCAAATGGAGCTGAAAGGTGAACAGTGTCTGTTTTGTTGACAGAAAGTTTACAATAGCTGTGCAACACATGCTCTTGTGTCAATTCTATTGAATTGCCCTAAACTGAATCTTGGGTCAACACTAAATCGCCTGAAGGAACATACGAAGGGAATGAATCCTGAAAATAAGGTGGTAGAACTATTTTTTACTGTAACTAAATTGTTGTTAAGTTTAGAAAAAATATATTTGAAGTTTCACTGTATAGGGATTTGCGATAGGAAATTGTCCCGAACTAGCTCGGGCTCACAATACACATGCGACACCAAATGCAAGTCGGCCGAAGACAGAGAATAAGGCTCAGACGTTGGTGGGCCTCACGACGCGCGTTACAGGGGAAGCTTTTCATTTCGTTAGCTTTGTCCCGATTAGGGGCAAACTTTACGAGTTGGATGGACTTAAACCTTTTCCTATTGACCACGGTAAGAAAAAGAATAAATTGTCTTACCTCTGATGTACGGGGATGTAAAGAAATAATACTGAACTACTTTCAGTAAGAATCGTGTAATGCAACTTTTAGTCAATTTATAACAGGCCCTTGGGATGGGTTTAGAAACTGGACCGACAAGTTCCGTTCACTCATCAAGGAGCGCATGGGCACTGCTAACAGCGGCGAACCCACTCACGATATCCGTTCCAATCTCATGGCAGTCGTCCCTGACAAGCGAAAGGCTATCATTTCACGCCTTACTATGCACAAGAATCATAGGTAAATGTTTCACAGCTTTCACAGTGTTTGTACAGTATAGAAGTTAGTATTCTACGGAAGAATGTTATGAACCATGACCATGATAAGATAAACCAAAAGGATATTTTTATCGAATAGAATTTGAGATTAACACAATCAAATTATTGCGTAACTAAACTAGATACTAGACGATGGTTAATTATTGACTGATTCTATAGAAAAATGGTCCTGGATGATTTGGAGAGGCAGATAGAACTGAAAAAGAAGAACATAGCATCAGTATCCACAGGAGTCTCGTCATTCCTTTCCCTTCGTTGCTCAGACTTTTCGAACATGAGTAAAGAGGCCATCAAGCAACTCGTCTCCGACACGACAAATACCGACCTCAACATGGAAGGTGGTGTAGAGTCATTTCCAGAGTCAGGTATTTGACATCGTAGTTTCACTCCGATTCCAGTAATATTTTTGTTATGATTTAAATTTCGTATACTTCTACAGATCTGGATTTGTATGAAGAGGAGCACGACGAGCCTTGGTTAAAAAATTATCCACACATATACGAAAATCGGAAGTATGCACCAAGTCATTGCTTACTTGTACTGAAGGAGCTCGACACACAAATTCCCGTCTGCGAGTCAATGTTGGTTGATGAAATAGAGAAACGAAAGAAGTTCAAAGTAAACTTTAATATTCTTCCTACCTTGCACTTTTGCTTTATTGACACGAGATTAATAATAATCATAATAATAATAATTATTATTATGATTAATAATCAATTTGTGTCTAGATTTGTCTTAAATTAGCGCCGTGATGCTTCACGATGAATAGAATTTAGAGTTGGTTTATTTAAAATGTTTTAAATATATTTTTTATTTCAAATAGGTCGATGGGCGCCGACGAACGCATGACTACACCGAGTTTATCAATACATTCCTCTCGATGCTTGCTGAGCGTGAACTCTTTACTGAAATTGTAGAGCCAATGCTCCTCACCTCTATTGGAAAGGTTTCAAACAAGTATGTATTGATGTCGCTGTTTTTTAGTAATATTTAATATAAAATGAATTTGATATTTTACATTTCACTTTCAGTCATCAGCGTCAACACTCCGGAGCGGAAGGTGGGACACACAAGCGGCGTCACGGGAATATCGGGAAATGTCGAAAGAAGAAATAAGAATTTTGTGCCTCTTGTTTCATCCCATCCGGTCTGTAACGCCTTCAATTTTTGATCTCACATTTTAATTTAACAAAGGAATCTCTTGTCTTTTATTTTATTATATTATTAGTCTTATTTTTTATTAATAAACATCAGTGGTTCAGGGTTGATAGAATTCATCCCATGTCACTAACTGATTGCCATCTTTGTCGTATCCGTCCATCACTTCCTTGGCTTTGTCGAAGAGCGCCTTTACGTTTTCGGCCGTGAGTTCGTCGTCATTGAGAACCAAGTCACCGTTGAGGTCGAGGGAATTGAGGAAGGCGTCGTCGATTATCGAGCTCTCCACGGTGCTCACCGGTGGCCTTCCAATTCCAAATTCGTCCAACTCACTGTTGGGAGAATGGCCGCGGAACCTGAAGAGAGCAAATGCTTCAAACTCTTGGAGTGTGAGCAGTCCGTCGTCAATGCTGTCAATGAGGTGGAATATTTGTCGATACTCGTCCTCAACGGTGAGAGCTTCGCCGTAGTCCACGGCGTCGGCCATGTTGTAGTCCTCGAACGTTGGAGGGACCGTGTCTCGGAAGAAGAGGATTAGTTCCACTACCACGGCTCCGATAACTGCCGCCGTGAAAATTATAGAACACGCCCACTTCCTGGAAATTAGTAACTAATTATTAATTACAATTGTCACTCTTTCATCTTTCAATTGTCATTGTTTGCTGTACCGAATGTTGTCCAGTGTCAACGGCACTCGGAATTTTCGCCTAAGTCCTCGGATCCATTCCGAATTGACGCCCGTTTTGAGCGACTTTTTTGTTGAACGCGAATTGTAACTCATATTTTTTGTTACAATTTTCTGTATGTAAACTAATTGCGTTGAATAATGGTACTTTTTAATCGAAAATTTAACGTATCAAACTTATTCGTATAATAACAAGAAATTACATTGGTCCAGAAGGCCTTAGATTTCTAATTAAAATGAAGAAAAATTTTGTCGTAAAAGTCATTGTTCCATTGTTCTAAAACAGGGTATTTGCTTCAATTCAGTGAAGTACGTTAATTACGTTAAAATTTACCAAAATTGATGAAAAATATGCTCATTTAACTGCAATTCAGAATTTCTTTTATTGTTTGTAAAAGTTGCAATTAATTGCAAATTAACTTATAATTAAAGCTAAAACTATTATTTAAAAAAAATCGTTTTATAAAATTAATTGAGGTTGAAGGAAAACAAAAAAAAAGTTTCCCAACTCTGCAGTGCATTTCAAGTGTCGAGTGCGAGTGTAGGGATCTTTTAGTCAAATCATTGCGGAGCACAACACATGGTTAATTGTGTCAACTTTCAATTCATTTCTAATCTGGAGTTAATCAGCACTTATTCTAATTTAGTAATCAACTAATTAACAGCGTAACTTGTATCGGTCATCGTACTGATTCCAAGGATCAGGTCAAAAGGGACGTCTAATTAATTGGTAATCTTATTTTATAAGTTTATTTTAGATTTAATTTAAAGTTGAAAAAGTTGATAGACTTTCGCTTTGCCTAGTAATCAATATTCATTGCAACGGAATGATGGAACTGACATTGTTCAATAATTCAATTTTTTTTTATCGATGGAGGGTTTCAAGCGTCGGATGAACTCTGAACTGGGGTTTTTTAGGAAATCTAGGAGATGTCCTTAGTATATTTGTGGATCTTATTGAAATTGACTTTTGGACTTGGTTTATGGTCACTTGGTGAATGTTATTTTAATGTTCTTATTAATTTAATTAACATGTTTGTGATTCCTTTAGGTTCTCCTTCTCTGGTTAACTGCTCGTCGCCGGCCGCTCGCTCTTCATCGTTAGTTGATTTCAACTTTTGTGAAGCGAAATATGCCTCCAAAAGCAGCAGCAAAACCAAGTAAGAAGACAGATGCCAAGAAGAAGGATAAGATCATTGAGGTAAGGTATCTGCTGTTTTCGGTTCGGTAGATTCTTGGGAAGATTCGATTCAATTGAACTTTGATAACCATGCTCAATTCTAGCTAAGCTATTGCTTCGTTGAAACCATTTAAGATTCAGAAACCTGAAACTAAAAGTGTTGTATACAATTTCGGTAGGATAAAACCTTCGGGCTCAAGAACAAGAAAGGTGCTAAGCAGCAGAAGTTTATACAACAAGTGGAAAAGCAAGTCAAGTTTGGTGGGAATGTGAGCGCCAGGAAACTCGATGCAGCGAAAACCGATGGTAAGAAGAAAGATGAAGCGGATCCCCTGTCCTTCAACGCCATCTTCAAACCCGTGACACCGGCACAAAAAGTTGAACAAGGTAAAAGCATCCTTCAATCAAATCACACAAACTTTTCTTCCAGTGTTGCAGTATTTGTAGTAAACATTTTTCAGGCATTGATCCCAAGTCAGTTCTCTGCGCTTTCTTCAAACAAGGACAATGCACGAAAGGTGACAAGTGCAAGTTCTCTCATGATCTAACAATTGAACGAAAGGCTGAAAAGCGTTCCATGTACTGTGACGTCAGAGGGGAAGGCGAGGCGCAGGACACGATGGATCAGTGGGATGAAGCCAAGTTGAACGAAGTCATAGAGAAGAAACACGGTGAAGCTGAGCGGAGTAAACCTAAAACTGACATTGTAAGTTGTAAATGAATTCTACATTTTAATTAATTAACTATCTTGCTATTTAATTTAACTATTAAATAAATGTCAAATACTAAATACCTTCAATTTCTATATTCAAATAGATTTGCAAATTCTTTTTGGACGCCGTAGAAAAAGCGAAATATGGATGGTTTTGGGAATGTCCCAACGGCGCCGACTGCCACTATCGCCACGCTCTGCCACCAGGGTTTGTTCTTAAAAAGGTAGGCAACAAGTCATTCTTTTCCAAGTTCTAGTTCTTTAAAAAGTTTGACTAATTAATTACCTTTGTTAATTTAACTTCAGGACAAAGTGAAAGAGAAAAAGGATGAGATATCCTTGGAGGACTTGATTGAAACGGAACGAAACGCTTTGGGATCGAACTTAACTAAGGTGACTCTAGTGTCCTTCATAGCTTGGAAGAAACGAAAGATTGTCGAAAGGAAACAAAATCTACAAAAGGATGAGGACAAGAAACGAGCTGACTTCAAGGCTGGCCGTCAAGTTGGGGTACGAGCGTATTTAAAGCAAGCCCGGGAGAACGCATTGCATTTAGATTATTAATTAATTCTAATCCTAATTAGTCTAATTAATTCTTATTTCACAGCTTTCTGGTCGTGAGATGTTTACTTTCAACCCAGCGATGGCTACCGAGAGTGATGAACTGGAGGATGGTGATGATACATTTGATACCAGGAATTTACATAACGAGGAGGATGAAGATAACATTAACGTAATTCATCTGTCTTTGAATGAAGTCATAAGTTTTAGTTAATTGCTTTAATTACATATGTAATTCATGTAGTACAAGGAAATTGGATTTGATGGCTGGGAAGAGGAAGCAACTGATGTGGACGGTACCGGGACTCAAGCTGTAGAAGAGCGGTTACAAAGGCTAAAATTATTAGAGGAAGGGGCTGCGGGCCCTATTGATGAAGACCTATTCGATATCGATGATGAAGATGAGCTAAACGATGTCGAAGACTCCGAAGAAGATGGGGAAGAGGAGGTCGATTAAATACGTTAATTCCACATTAAGTTATCTTCCTAAAACAAACAAAACAACCAATCAATGAGCAGCGACAGTGCGACAAACATGCTCAACTTTATATTCTTCTATGAAAAATTTGCGCTGCTGAAGGTTCTCCATCACCTGCTGACTGGAGGGGGACATTGATGCCCTCCTACAGCGGCGTCGGAAAAATTAGCACTTTCAACAATGTTTGGATAACTTATATTTAACTAAAATTATGATTCAATAAAAAACTAATTCCGGCAAAAGACGACACGATCCTCGATTTCTGTCTAAAACATAATAGTAAACATGGTTTATTTTTTAGTAAATTCATTTGACAGTCAAAAATTCCAATGTTAGGTACTTCAAAAATTTAGTTTACTTTAAATAGGCTGAAATACCTAAATGAACTTGAAGTGGTAGTTGTCCATCTAATTCCAAACCAAAGGATATCATTGTACAAAAATGATGGGAACAAAAAATGTCAAAATTGAACCGTTTTCTCATTTCAAAAAACAAGAATGATGACACGGTCGCATTCCAAAGCAATACTTGTCAAATTACAATTGTTTTAAAAAGGTTCTTCCTTAACTCAACCGCTCAAAATGTTTTGGTTTTCATTTGTTTTCTCTAAAAAGCCCTGTGTAGTTAATTAAACAATTTAAAAAGTTTAGTCGTAGTAATTTATCCTGGGCAGACCTACCCTTGATTTCTTGTAGTTTGTGAGGTTCAGAAAGGTATCTGTATAATGTTTAGAATGAACCCGAACCACCACGTGTGGAATCGGCATTTGAACCACCGGAAGCTCCGCCCCGTCCTCGCCTACCACCGCCTCCGCCGCCATTGTATCGGCTATTATTGTAGCTTGAGTAGCCACCGCGTGATCCACCGCGATACCCTCCACCTCCACCATAGCCACCCCCTCCGTATCCGCCCCCGCCTCCATAACCACCACCACCGCCATGATTATTGTAGTAACCTCTACCACCACCGCCGCGGTGATAGTATCCACCTCCTCCGCCTCGCCCTCTTCCAGTCAACCCAAAGGTCTCCGCGTTCAACTTTCTCTCGGCTTTCCAGTCAGGCCGATTACTTGCCCTACGAACAAAAGGAGATCATTGCGGTCTTTTTGTTTGTTCAAAAATTTAACAAAATCAATCACATCGAAATTCATAAACCTGTTTTAAATGTCTTTTTAAAACAAATCTAAGAGGCAGTAAATTACAATTGTTTACCCTTTTCCGCGCTCCAAGGCCTCACAGCTAATTGAGTCAAAGAAATCATCTTTTTTGTAGCATATCTGCTGCGGCTCCTTGTTCTCTTGCTCCTCAGTTTCATTGCTCGAATGGAGCAAGAGCTGACTAACCCCACCGTTGCTAGTACTTTCCAGCGACTCATTTGCCTTCGCCGTCAACTTTAAGTTTTTGATAGCTGTCTGCAACTCCTCGTTGGCCTTTTCAAAGTCAAAGTCATTATCGAAAGTCACTTTGGCTGACTGCGGGGCTCGGAGAATCCCCTGGGTTCTGTTGTTTCTGTGTCCCCCACCGCGTCCACCTCGAAATCCGCCTCCGCCGCCGTGGGAGGGATTATTGTAGTTTCCACTACCACCTCCTCGTCCACGCGGTTGGTAGCCTTGCCCTTGTCGCTGGTGACCAGTCTCCTGTCCGTCTTGGCTTCCGTAATCCGTTGCTGGTCCATGCGATCTTCCGCGACCTCCGCCGTATTCGCCACGTTGCTGCTGCCCCCTTCCAGACTCATTGTCTTCATAATCCTGGGATCCATATGACCTTCCCCCTCGGGCACTGCTATAACCGCCTTCCCCTCCTCGACCTCGGCCACCTCCTCTCGGCCTTTCATCGCCACCGCCACGGTGATATCCCTGACCACGACCTCGACTATTCCCTCCGCGGCTATAAGGCTGCCTGGGCTGAATTTCCTCTAGCTTCGCATTAGGTGCATTAAATGATGGCGTAGAGGATTGTGAGGCCGTTAAACCTAGCGAAAAATAGAAACAAGAAATTAAAATTGAATACATACGCCAATGTAAGCACTAATTACATAAAAACTTACTGCCTTCTTTTGTCTTCGACTCTTCTTGTTCAAAACGAGCAGCGGCAGGTTCCGGAGAATCGGGAACGACACTTGACCCCACGGTGCGGTTAGGTTGCTGTGGTTGTTGCTGGTGGGATGAGAGTGGTTTTGGGGGCAGAGCGGACGCCGCAGGACTGGAAACGCCAGTGGCACCTCCAAAAGGACTTGATCCATAACTAGGTCCACTACCCGGTGCATACGTAGAAGGAGATACTTGCACCTGAACAGGTACTGGACCAATGTTTGGGTGAGAGGGTCTTGATGAAGTATGCTAGAAATGTCAAATACTCATTTAGTAGTTGGACGATCCAGAGCCAACGGGAAATAAAAAAGCCATAACTTACATAATGCGATACCTCCACAATGGCAGGATCATGAGGAAGCCCTTCATTGACGAGTGCGGGTGCTGCCTTCGGAGGCTCGACAACGTCAATCCCTTTTATATCCGATCCCCGAAAAATAATAAATTCGTAGATCTCATCCTTTGGCGGCACCATACGATCAGTTTTACGGTCCTCGGTTCCAAATGATTTTACTGAAATTTCCAAAAAAGCATTAACCCCTAAAATTCTATTGCATAAACCTCGAAACTTCTCTCTTTTTTGCCACATCTTTCCTCAACTCTACCTCTTGCCAGAGAGATCGTTGCCTCCACCACGTCCAACGAGTACAGAATGCCTTCATACCGAATCTCCGACTTCGAGACCAAACTGATCTTACATCCGATGAATTGCGAAGCATTCGCCATTGTTGCTCACGCTTTTTTACTATCGAAACCTTGTCATCAACGATCTTATTCCACTGGCAGAAGCCAACCGGCTGGCTTCGCTCAGGCACAACCGCACAACCGAGTCAGTCTCGCCTTCTGCTTGGCTCTTGCTGTAAACGAGACAAGTTACAACAAGTTAAACTTAAGTTTACAGAGAAAACTTCTACACTTGCATTTACAAGATTTCCACTTGATTTGTCAACTTAATTACTTTGATTTTAGCTCTGTCCAAAGGTCAAGGCTAAACAACTCGACATTTAAAAATTACTTTACCTAGTGTAGCAAGCACTTTAAGAAAACAAATGCAAATCGTAAACTTAGGTTACGCTTTAAGCGCTAAATAACGCTTTGTTTTACTGAATACCCTAGCCTTATTTGTTGGATACTTTGTGTTCCTGATCACAATTAGCTTAACCAATTCGTTAACTACTCAATTAATTGTGTAATTAACTAATTACCAGTGAGGAGAGGGAGAAGGTAAGCGGCTACCGCAGTGTCAAGAGCAGCAGAACGTAAGGTAAGGAAGAGGATGATATCGAATTTTTTTGAGTTTTTCGTCGGATCAATGAATGATGAATGCGACTGCGAAGAGTCGAATAAAGGAAAATGTTGATGTGATGGGACAAACGCACACAGTGATCCAAACAGGGTGTGGCACACCACCACATATAGTAAATATAAATACATAATTTACAATCAATTCCATGAATAATTATTCATATAAGTTGCAATATTTAACTGTTTTTTTATTAGTTGAATACTTGTAGAAATTAGTTAAATAATACTAAAAATAAAAGTTTAAGGTAAGGAGTGGCCCTCAAATTGAATTCGTGTTTTTATTACAACAACGCAAGCTGGTTTTGTACATATTTTAGAATAATTTTGTTTGATTAGTAATGTCCTAGCATAGGAGAAAGTGTTCTGTTAAGTGGTAGTAGTTTGACATTAAAATTATAGAATCATATTTACTTTCTTTCAATTTTATTTATTATATATTCTTATACTTTATTATTGAATTAGATCACGTATCGTGTCGCGTGAGGAAATTGGAATTGAATTTATTGTTCGTGGTGCGGAAGGTTTTTTTTTTGTTGGTTGTACCGCTGTGATATGCGTTTGAAAATTTCGCGCAATGCTCTGTGGTTCGACGATCCCATCTGAGTGGTGCGCCAATAAAAGTTGAAGCTATATACTTAATTGAAACAATTGAAGGTTTTTAAATTTCTAAAATAATTGAATTTATCTTGAACTTATTAAAAATGTTCTTTTGTACATTTGAATTGACTCTCATTAACTTGAATGTAACAAGAATGCTCTTAAAATATATTTTTACGTGTGAACATGGGCGGCGCACAACTCTACTTTGAGCCGCTGGGCTAGCTTATGGCCGAAAATTACCATTTGCCATTTGCACTCAAATCAATTGTTTTCTTTTTATAAAATAAACAAAGCTGTTATGTTTGTCTTATCTTAAAAATTATCATAAAATTGTAAAGTTAATCAGCTTCCTCAATTTACCGGTTGAAAGATAAGGTATCGTGAAAGTTAATTGATTAAAGAATTGTTAATCGTTCAACGAATTAGTTTGGACTTGCGTGTTTGTTGAGGAGAGGGTTTGGTGAGGCAAGATAATTAAGGTGAGTTTACAATTTATGCAAAAAAGTAATTACACAATACTCATAAATTAGTCGGTTGTCGGTACTCGGTGTACTCGATCTGATGATACAGCTAAGGAAGTGTTGTATGTTTTGGTATTAAAATCATGTATCCGATTCCCGGTTGATTGCTTTACCCATACCGGTGCAGTGCGGTTTCTTGCTTTTGCATGGTAAACCTTATTTTGTGTTTTTCATTTCTTTAGGTTAACCGGACGGTCAAATCATGGAGAGTGATTTAGACAACACGTTAAATTATGACGGCAACTCGGACATCATCTTCGAGGAGGATGGAGATGACGGAAATGACCTACGTCTCAACGCCGATGGTGACATTGAGCATGGGGACGATATCAACGATAACAACACCAACGACGAAAATAGTGTAATTAGAACACAGTAGTTTTAATCGGAATGGTACAAGGTGGATTTTTTGAAACGTTTGTGCTTCCTTCAGGAGGACCAAGAGTTACAGAACATCAAAGCTAGAGTTCGAGAAATGGAGGAAGAGGCTGAAAAGTTGAAGCAACTCCAGTCGGAAGCCGAGCAGCAAATGAATGTTGGGTTTGGATTGTCGCCGACGGCCGGTAAGCTTTGCTGGAGTATTTCTTTTTATATGAGGAGCTTCATGGTTGTAATTGTGTAAAAAATTTTATCAGGTGGATCCATGTCAGTTGAGGAAAAAATGGAAGTGGACGCCAGATCTGTTTATGTTGGAAATGTAATAAGTTCGATTTTGTTATATCTCACTGGCAGAGACAAATTACAAATCATAACGGATTTAAAGAATTATTATTAAGTTCAGTATTTGAAAAATCGGTAAATGTTTGAAGTTTGAACATAATCCTTTCTCCAGGTCGACTACGGAGCTACTGCAGAAGAACTGGAGGCACATTTTCATGGCTCGGGTTCTATTAATCGAGTAACCATTCTCTGCAACAAGTTCGACGGTCATCCCAAAGGTTATGCGTACGTTGAGTTTGCTGACAAAGAGTCTGTCAACGCCTCACTCGCATTTGACGAGTCCCTCTTCCGTGGCCGTCTCATCAAGGTTTGTAAAATACTGGTCAAAACTGCTAACCATAATTCAAAATTAGAACTAAATTTAACTATTTAGTACTGAAAGATATAATAACTTTGAATATCACTTAAACGTGAATTGTTTTTCTGTAGGTAATGCCAAAGCGAACGAACCGACCAGGGCTATCAGCTAGGCCGCCAAGAGGAGGGCGTGGCGGTGGAGGCTTCCGACCGCCTTACAGAGGGCGAGGAGCCTTCCGAGGTGCATTTGGCAGGTTTCCCAGGTATATTTGCACTTACTTAGTTAATATTCATGATGAAAACGTAATGTCACATTACTTTTGATTTACAATTTAGACGAGGCTACAGATCTCGAGGTGCATTTTATTCTCCATACTAAGAAGTTCCGAGGTAAGAAGAGTCGAACCTTTACATTTCTGTTCCCGATTACGGCTTTTTGTTTTATAGTCTTATTTTAATTATTATTCTCATCTATGCTATATATTATACTGACTAGATGAGAAGTTGTACGAACTGTGAGAACAGTTAATTCCTGCTCAAATACAGTGCTGACTGAAAACCCCTTTTACCTGTGTCTTACCGCTGCTGTGATATTTTAAATGTCGTAATTAATATGTATCCTATTTACTCTCACTTATACAGGAAAAGTGGACGGGCGAGACAAAAAAAAAATATGAGACAAAAAGAAAGACAAAAAAGAATGGAAAAGAAAAAATCAGAAAAGATGATGGAAAATAATATTTGGAAAAAATATAAAAACCAAAAGAAAAAAATACAGAAAAAAATGCCCTCTTAAGCGTTAGAATTACTTAAGAATTATATTCCTGTTGTTAATCTAAAATATGAAGGAAAAAAAAATGAAAAAATGTCTTTGCATTTTATTTTATTCAAAAATAATTTGTTTTTGATAATTTTAAGTGAAATTTTTTAAATAAGCCTTGCTAGAATTTGTAGTTGGAAAATATGCAAATTAGTTGAGAAATGAATAAAACAAAATGAGAGAGTTTTGGAGAAATATTGTCGATACACTCCTTAAAAACTTGTGCAATCAATCGATTGTGGTCTGTTCAGGGAGGCGTCGCAGTGCAGTGCGCATGCGCAGATTGTTCGCATCGTTTCCTTGCGCGCAGGTTCTTCGCATCGGTTCCTTGCGCGCAAAAATGAATCCAAAATGGCGTCCTGTTCTTTTCATTAATGATGTTTAATGATTTATTTTTCCAAAATATAATGAAACTAAACTAATTTTAATCTGAAACAACGAGTTTTTTTTTCCTTTTACAATGTACATGATTGCCAGAAGATCTCTGTTAATTAAGTGTGTTATTTTAGGGAATTAGGCACAAAAGTTTAGGATGATTTCAACTTCAACTTAATCCGTAGCAATCTTTCTTTTCTTTTTTTGACCTTTTGACAGTTGTGATTGACTTGCTCAATTGATTAATTGACTTGCTTTGTGCCTCATTTCCTTTCCTTTGGTTCTTTGGCAGCGGTTATTGACTGACTGTTAAAACACATGCTAGAGTGAAAGTGACCGTAAAATTAAGACTTTCTACTACAATATTACATAATGAGTCGAAAACTTTGTTAGTTAATTAGTAATTAAGTAACATTAATTATTTTATTAATAGCAACAACATTTTCTTAGTTAATCTAATTCGTAGTCAAACTAAATTGTTCACATTTATTTTATAGCTCCACCCGTAGCGGTGTACTTTTCCAGATATGTGTCGATTATTTTTGCTTATGTTTCGCGTTCGAGCCTTAGTTGCTCCAGTATCTCAATAAGTTATTTTTTCTTTACTTCAAAGTTATATGAAAGTCAATTAGTTAAGACTAAAAAGGACTCTGCCACGCCCTTTTTTTCAAGGGCCCTTAAGTGCTCTTCGTTTAATAATAGTTAATTGGCAATCGCTTATGGGGATATGTTTTCGTTTAGTCGGTTGGATTGGACCATTATGTGGGAGAATAAAAAAATTTCATACTGCAGGGTGAAGTAACTATTTTTAAACCGTAATTTCTTTAATCCGAAAATTTAGTTTTCGAAAGTAAAACCTACCGTAAAAATTTAAATGCAAAGTTAGGTTTATTAGGTTTTAAGATCGTTTTAAAAAAAATTATAGGTTTTTAGACGAGGAATAGTTACTTCACCTTTCAAGTTTTGAAAATTGTCTCTGCGCACTTTTTGGTCCAATCCAACACGGCTTCGTGACGCATGGGGACGCCACCGTTTTGTCACCTAGTTGTCACCAGTTTGTTGACCCAACGGTGACCTTGTGAAATAGGGTTATTTAACTAACGACAACTAGTAAAGACAGGGTTTGTAGAGACAACCTAACACTTAAGAGAGTTAATGAAAGGTTATTACCGCCTATTCTACAAAGAGTATTTAAGTGTGGTGTAATTATGAATATTTTAGGAGGAGAAAGTTGTTTTTCTAATAATTAAGCCTACGCGAGCCCTACTTTTTTTTGAGGAGAAAGTACTACAATCGAAGGGAAAGGGAAAGTTGGACCATTATAATGACTTTCCCTTTTTGTAATGTAATGTGAATCGCTTCTGATTGGGATCATTAAGGAAGCCATTCTGATCATGCTGTTTGATTGGGAAAAAAAGGAAATCAAAGGGGATTTGGCTTTTGGAATGATGTGTAGAAAGAAAAAGAAAGCAAAAAAAAACGTTACTCGATCGTCATTTTCGTTTCATGGTACCCAATTTTTTTCACGTTCCTTTTTCAATAGGGCTCTTTCCAATTAAGGGCTTCTTTTGCAGGGAGCTCTTGTTCTTTTAATTAAAAAAAGCATGGAAAAGGGTAGGGAGCCCTTTTTTCTCCAATTAAAATTGCCTTTTTTCCTCCTTTTATAATGGCCAGGGAGCTTTCACTTCGTCAAAATTTCAGAATCAAAAGGTAGGAGAGGTATTCTACTACTTTCTAATTAATAATTAAGTCTATTTCTAAACCCTAACCAATAGCCTTCTATCTTTTTTTATTACTATGTACACGTCAAAGGCCTAATAAGTTTCCATTTCATTTTTAGAAAGTTATGGAGCCTCCTCTGGCATTTCACCAATGTTTTTTTTTTAGAGCACTTTGAAGACAGACCAATTTTCCTTTTTAGGACATCTCTCCTCCTTCCTATTTATTTGAGGGGAAATGAAAATGAATTGCTT
Organism: Bilobella braunerae; assembly: GCA_034694865.1. Taxonomy (NCBI): domain Eukaryota; kingdom Metazoa; phylum Arthropoda; class Collembola; order Poduromorpha; family Neanuridae; genus Bilobella; species Bilobella braunerae. The sequence continues at coordinate 45,964 of JAQFYP010000011.1, forward strand.
TTAGGGCAAAGGATTTTAGAACAGAGAGAAAGCAGTTGGAAATGAATAATTTAGAACATAGCTGCTGCGTATGTTTAGAACAGAAGTCTAAAAAAAAACAAATTGATTTTTTGTGTTTGAAAAATGCTTAAAATATAGATTGACTTTCTCTGTCAGCTCCGAGCAGCGGTTAGTTCCTGAGGCGAGTGAAAGAGAACTTTCACTTTTGTTTTCGATTAGAATCCCTTTCTCTCTTTTGAGAATCTATAAGCATCTTTTTTGGAAGGTTCTCTTTTTAAGAGAGGAGGATTGATTTGGACGGTTCTTTTGTGCTTTTTGTTCCTTTGATGTTCCGCACATTGATTTGTAGGACGTGGGGAGGTGGTGTTTGTTTGTGATGTGATTAATTTATTGACAAGAGAGTTAGGCTTTTGGAGGAAAAGAAGAAGAGGAGAAAGCCGATTAAGTTTCCCTTCAGTGTCCCGTTGAGAATAGAATTGGAAATGGCAGGTGGAATGGAGGGCTAAAAAAGAACAGAGGTGGGGGAGGTCCTCAAAAGAAATCCACTTTTTTTGTTAAAGGTTTGGACTTTTTTTTTTAGATTTTGAAAATGTTTTAAAACAGGCAAAGGAATCTGAAATGTAATCACTTTTTCAAATATTTGTTGGGTTCTCTAATGTAACCTTATTTGTTCGTTTAGGTAGGATATAGGTTCACTAGCATATTGACAATTATAATGTTAAAATTATTTAAAACAAAAACACAGATAAAAGGACCACAAATTAGGAATAAGGTGTTTGCCACTGCTGGTGAGAAAACACAGGAATATCGAATACTTAAAAAAAAAATCATTGAATGGGGGTGTTTTTTTTTAAATCAATCTAGCAGTCCTGTGTTCTGAAAATGTAGCCAGGCTCTGTTTTTAAATTGTTTGAGGAATTTTTTCTTCTTATTTTTGAGGATTTTTTGGATTTTGAGGACTTGAGGTGCTGGATGGGGCGGGGATGGAGGTATGCAAAGGAGAAGGAGCCGTATTTCAAGAGCTTATCCGTCGTTAAGGTCGACAATGAAAGTAGTGTCAGGAGGGCTGTTCCGGAAGTCAGACGTTGTAAGATGGGCCTAAATCCAAAGAGCTCTTTCAAGGCTCTACACTTTTCTCAAAAAGAAATCTAGTTATTGGATTTCAAAATTTACCGTAAAGTTTCTAATACTAGATCCACCATTCTTCAGAGAAACGGTGTAATGAAGAGTAACATAGAATTTCAGAATTTTTGTGATTATTAGAAAGGCGAGTGAAAGTTGAAGTTTATTTAAATTAAAACTCCCTCCTTTCACTCTTTGTAAAGGCATTTTTTTTAGTTATTCTGAAAGGCTCTGTACAAAGAAACTACGATAATTCCATCAATAACCGACTTCTAAAGATGGCTGCAATTTTCGCTTTTTACTTTTTCTTGTTACCGTAAAGTGAAACATAATTTGACTAGGTCTGAAAAATAATTGGAGCAAGAAATAGGTAAAGTTTGAGTTGTTGGATTATCTATGAGACTGAGGACTATCTTTTCTGAGATTATCCTCATTGTCCGGAGGACTTGATAAGCATACAGGATTATGTGGCGATTTAGACAAATGCACTTTGAGGATATCTTCATTCCGTTAGAGCCTTCATAAGGACCTCCTTTATTCTCTTTGTAAGTTGTGGGGAAGGTATCAAGAGAGCCCTTTGAGGTTCCTGTCTGTCTCTCCTCCAAGACATATTTGATTTATCTGGGATGGAGGCAGGGAAAGTCAGGGCCTCTAAATTCTCATGTTTGTCAGATAGGAGAAGAAAGGGAAGCTGAGGGCTAGTCCCTTTATGGCCCCTGGAAATGCTGGCAAAATGCTGTCGAAATGCTGGCCAACTCTTGCTTTCCCTCCACTTATAAATCCCTGTCTACTGATTTCCCAATGATCATCATCCAATCCCATTACATCACTTTCACTCCGCATCTACTTTCACCGCCCGTCCAACTCCATTACCCATCTTCAAAGCAAACACGGTCACTCATCGCGGCCCTCACTTCTCCAAAAAACGGAAAGAGATTTTTCTGTATTCAAAACATGCTCTTCCAGCTTTTTCTAAACTGAATTCCTAATGACCAAACTTTCTCTTTCATTAACAGAAACAAGCCAACTTTCACTGCTTTCATTCTCGCCATGTCAAAGGCGACCTTTCTCCTGTTGTGCCTCCTCCAACAGTGACCTCGCTTGAATGCCAATTATTTTCGAAAAGTAGTCGAAAAATTATACTGTTGCCAGGCGACCAACTACTCTCCATTTCAAAAACTTCAGAACAGGTTAATGACGCTCATTGATGGGACAATTGTAAGTATTCACTCGCAATGCTTGGCAGGCGACAAACAAAATTATGCTGCCAATCCAAGACAGAAAATAAAGAGAAAATTTATGGAGAAAGTTTTTTCCCAATGTTGAAATCTACGGACTTGTACTAGCAGCACTAAACGCTGTTCCTCCAAAAATGTTGAGCAAGGTATCATTCTTGGCTGCAAAAGCTACTTTCTCTTAAAGAAAAACGCTGAAATGTGTCAATCGGAACTGTTGAGAAGCGATTTGATTTCCTGCCACTTAGATAAAGTTTAGTGCCTTATTTCCGTAAAACCGGGGTTCTTTTTCATACAGAGAGTTTCAGAACAGTTGCAGTAGGATCAGAGCCAAATACAGAAGAAAAATTGAGAGGGTAACCAATCCGATGTAAAGGCTGTACTTTCATTTGCCCAATTTTTCTTTGAATGGCTCTGTATTTTTTGGTTGCCGAGGATCTGAATATTTGACATTTGAATGACAGGAGAAGTTGCTTAAGAGAACTTGTGCTTGTCAGGCCGAGACACTTGCTGTCTGAATAACTTGTCAACGGGCCGCCGCGCACTTTTGATAAAAAAGAATTACGGCAATTCATAAAACGCTGGAATCGCTGCTAATTTCTCGCCGCGGCGGTGCTCAACCCAAAAAGTTGCCTAATGGCGGCAGATAGTTTAGGTTTTAGGTCCAAAGTTTGACTCAATGTTTAACTCGTACCTAATCTCCCTTGTCATCGCAAAGTTCTTATCTAGCGTGGAGAAAGCGAGTGAAAGCAAAGTGACTTTCTCCATTATCCAAACCCCCACTCCTCCACCGTAATGAAATCAGCCTCACGTGAAAATGGATATTCTTTCACGGTTAGCTAGGTAAATAACAATAGAATATCATTATGTCGGCCCCAACCCTACCCGCCCATATTTCTCTCGGGAGTTAATTAAGGAGCAGGCTCCAGCAAATTCTGGAGAGAACAGACTCCAGGATTCTCCAGCGCTTTTCTGCTCGCTTGGGCATAAAACCATATGCGAATCGCTTCTCCTCGACTTTCTCCGAGAGGCCTTACAAGGGCTCGATATCCCAACTTTCTCCTCATTAATTCCTCTTCCCAGCTCATTAATAATATTTTCTTTTTTGAAGAAAAATGTTTGTTTTAAAAGTTTGATGCGGCTTGCTCTGGCCGTAATGGGAAGGGCCTCAATGGACTACATAATTTGTTGACTTTACGCTACTAACTTTTCAACTTTACATGGGAGAAAGTTTTCTGAAAAAAAAAATGAAAGGGTTTTTTTTAGATGAAACAGTTTTGTTTAGATGAAACAGTTTGTTTTTTTAAATTAAAATTTGACTTGCAAAAATTTCGCCAATTTTATGGATTGCCCAAATAAGGACTCCTCCCACTTGGCCTCACCTAATTGGTCGGATTTTCGTTTCAATTTCCGGTTTGAAGTTTCTGTACCGGAGTTAAGATTAAAATCGATTTTTTCCGCCTTGATGAAAGTAATAAATCAAAAGTAATTATGTCAGAGAACAGGAGCTGAAGCATTAACAAAAGCCAAATTAACAACACAACACAACTTTCTCTCTCTTGATCTTTCTTAAGAAAATTCTTCTTAAGAAGCTTTCTTAGAAATGCTGTTATAATTCCGTTTTTTTTTTATTTAAAAACGGGCCTCTGCTTTCAAACCTACGCGTATTTTTGCAATTTTTGGCTCTTAATGCACTTTTCATCCATTTTCCCTTCTGGAACCATTTTAGTGCTCAGAATGGTCCATCTTCACAGCCTCAAATTTGGATGATCTCTTCCACTTTCTCAAGAAAATGAAATGGAAACTTATGATGCTTTTTAGTTAGGATCCAAAAGCTACTCCAAAGCACAGAAGGAGTTCCTAAATATTCATCCATTATTTCAAATAAAACGTTACGAGAATGGCTCAGCGCGAGCTACCCTTTAAGGGACGCCTTACCTGTCGGGTAATGGGGCAATTTAAGGGTCCCCTTCCTATGATAGCCAAAATGGGGTGTGGCCCTTTTTTGTGACGATCCCGCGTTCTAAACTCTAAAAAAACGTTTCTCTCACTTTCTCTCACTACTTTCTCTACGTTTTACGTTGTTTGGTTTCGATTTGGTTCGGAGAATTTTAGATTTGCAGGAAAATGTGAAAAAATTTGTAAAGTTTGGGGGGCCCTTGGACTATTGTTGAGGCCAAAAAAAGTTGTAAAGTTGGGGGAGGGGGCCCTTGGACTACTGTTCAGGCCAACCAAAGTCCCTGGAGACCATGTCGTAGAAGCGAAGGTTGTGTGGGTTGTAGAAGCGTCGAAGTTTGGAGACGATGCGCATGTCCACTTGTGGATGGCGACGGCCCTTGGAGTCGTTGAGGCAGTGGAGGCCACTTGAGGGGTTGGACGACGCAGGAACTTGGCTGTTGGCCTCGGACACTGGACCGTGACCGCTGGAGAGGGTCGTCGTGTTGTGCTCGAGCCGTCTCCAGCAATAGAAGCCCTTGGTGACGTTGAAGTAGAAGTTATCACGGGAGAGGCGGGGCTGGAGCCCGAGGAAGCGCTCCACGTCCTTGAGCACTGGGTAGGGGTCACGGATCAGCGCATCTCCATCGATGATGTGGAGTTGGTGGAGCGGAAAGACGTCGAGCCATCGCTGGAGGTAGCGAGCGTACATGGAGATGCGTATGGCCTTGTACTGGACGTTCACGGAGCCGTCGGGAGAGAGGACGAGGTCTTCGAGACGCGGCGGTGGGCTGGATTTGGTTGTCCCGTTCTGCAAAGGCCACAAATTAGTGTCCATCAAGTCCTTGCTCTGTCCTTAAGGGACCGAGTCACGGCCATTTATTCCTGTCCTAAACTGGCGCTATTCCTGTCTAAAACGCTGCCGTAACTTTCACCTCGAGCGATGTTTACGAAGAGAGCACTGGAAGGACGAACGCTAATCGATTCCTGTCCTGTTTAGAGTCATTAATTCTCTGTCATGTGTTTTTGCTTTATAACAAATCTCATGGCCATAATTATGACGATTCAAGGGCCCGCAAGGTGGCCCTTTTGTTACATAAATAATGACTCCTCGTTTGCGTCGTTATTGAAAGCTTTTCCTACCGTGGTGGTCATTTGCTAAATTTAAATTTTGTGAAGTGTAAAAAATTCTTTTAAATTCAGCAAATGACCCTAGGGTACAACTGCGCTGAAAAGCAATTTTGTTGAGGTTTTAGCATTCCTGAAAACTTTCACCTGGAGAAAGTTGTTTTTGAGGCTCACTAATGATTGAAATTGTGCAACAGAATAGCACTGGGGCATGATAATTCCTGGGCCACCTTGTAAACAAGATGCATTAATTATTTCCAAACTATCAGCCGTCTATCTGGTATGCAAACACGTGGAAAAACAGTTCACAATCGCTGAAATTTGTGGCCCAATTTTTTGGAAAGCGACACAACAATAATATCTTGAGTCAACTCTAGTCTATGCAAATATTTGGCGAAGAAGGTTGGCTGTATGCATATTGTCGACAGGAGGGAAAGGTGTTTGTGTTTAATTAGCTTCTGCCTCAATTTAAGCACAAAATTCATTCAAAAGTTTCACATTTCTCTAAATATTTGTCTTAGGAAAAAAAAAACTGGAGAAATTTGAACAACAAGCTTCATGCTTCTGTGTCGTTAGTTGCTGAGTTTCAAAATTTTGAAGTTCTGTAGGAATTTTTACCCTTCCTGCGCCCATCTTCTTTCACTTTTTCAAAATTTTCTAAAAGTTAAATGACCAAACTGCTACTAATTTAAATGATAGCCTCTTTTAAGTGTCGCAAGCCCTAGCCGAATTTTGTGTTTTGTCTGCATTAGTACCTATCATGTGGTCATCCACAAAGTTTAAAATTTTGAAGGTAGCATTTTCGCACTCCAGATGGTTCCACCTCGAGCAAAGTAGAAAAGGAATGGCGGGAATTGATGTTATTTTTAATTTTAGAGTTAGCTGATGACCACGCGGAAACAGAACTTACATGTCCCTTGCAGTTGGTCCCGTAGATCTGTGTGTAGTCTGAAATGACTCGTGTCACGGGTTCACGGACGATGAGGAGGAGCTTGATGGAGCTGTTCATGCCATGGATGCGCTCGGGCACTTCAGGGGTCACGAAGTAGCTGGGACTCTTCTCCAGGCAAATTTGATCTTCCCGCGTCTCCGGCATCTGACTCCGGTACCATTCCAGCCCCTGCCCAAAATTCTCGTCCCGGTCAAAAAAATGCACCTCCAGCGCTGCTTTCTCCACCTGAAATAACCCATAGGAGAAAGACATTTCCAGCGATTTTTGCTTCACCCACAATCGTAACGACTACAACAAATTCCCACCGGGTGAAAGTGCATAGCACCTGCCGACGGTCACAAACGGTGACGTTTATGACACGTAACTTCATTTTTCATATCAGTGGTGACTCTCGACCCTATCTTAATCTTACCCGAATTTCCACGTCGAGAATATGATTATCAAAATTTGGAATACTAATCTCAGATTTCAATTTTCAAAATTTAAAAGAAAGTCGATGTTTTTTCTTCCAATTTTCCTCACGTTTCCACTTATTCACGTAAATATCATAATCTTGTTTTATACAAAACGCTGAGGAATGTTGAGGGAAAAGTGAAAGTGCTTCAGGGAAAGTGATCTCTTGTAATTTGAGACTATGTTGAAATTTTATGTAAATTTTGAAATTCAGGTAAATTATGAAATTTATGTAACGCTCGGTCACCGAACTCCGGCCTCAAGTTGTGAAACACGACACCCAAAAACAAGCGTGTGGAGGCTTACCTGGGGATGAAGATTGAGCATATCGATTAATGCACGAGTGCCGCACTTTCTAGCTCCAATTATGATACACTGTGGTAATCTTCTACTTTTACTTGTTGAGGGGTCGTGGACAGCGTCCAAGGGCCCTGTCCAGGCCTGTCCCAGGAGTGAGCCAAATAGGAGGAGTGGATGGCCGCGGTAGTGCTTATTGTGGCTTTCACGGTTCTCAAGCGTCTCTCGGTAGCTCGCCAAGTGCAGTAGGAAGCTAAGGACGAGCAGGAGACTTAGCAGGGCCAGGAGACAGGCGCAAAAGCCGTTGAAGCGCCGTCTGCTCTGCATTGACAGGGCCCTTAGTCCCCCCTTGCCAGCTTCCGGGGAGGGGGAAGGGGTCAGAATGACCATTTCCTCGTCATCCGAACCCTCTTCCTGGAGGAGCATGATGAGGGACTTGGGAGGGTACTGCCCTTCGGCACCTCTCTGTAAATAGTATTTCGTGAACCCTGGCGGGGTTGACGGGGGCGACGGAGCAGGACTTGCCCCACCCTGCTCCAATTTCTCACGAGATGAATACATCTAAAAGGGAAAATAATTTTAAAATTAATTAATTTAATAATTAGTTTCATTATTTAGTATTTTTAGTTATTTTTTTAAAGTTTGGTTTAAGTTTAATAGGTAAAGGAGCGTTATTTGACATTCCCGCGGAGCGGATAGTCAACATGTAAAGGAGAGGGTAAGGATGTGAAAGGATGAGGATCTCATTAGCATAGATGTTGTCATCATGTCATTTAAGTTTAATTGCCTTGTCCCAAACTTATTCTGAATGTCAAATTTTTTTTAAAGAGTCAGAAATATATTGGAATTCTCTATTCGTCAATAGAAAGTGGAGAAAGCAGCTCTAAATTTGTGCTAGATTAGGATTAGTCTTTTATTATGGTTATTATACGTCTAAAATTTAGGTATTGGAGAATTTAGAGACTGACTTATCTGCTTTATTTGAGCACTTTTACCTTTAATGGGACATTTATGGATCGTTTAATTAACACCCTTCTGTATTTTACAATCACTAGATTTGTAACCCACGTTTTTTTTTGTCAAAAAGAAAATTATGGAACAAAAAGTCGTTATATCGAAAGTAAAGTATATTGACATTTGACAATAATGAAAATCCAATTTCTCACGGAGAAAGTATCCAATTGCTGAAATTGAAACTTTCTCCATCATATAGTTTCACCGGAACAATTTTGGGGCAATTAAGATACAGGTCATGTCTCTAAGCAACAAAATCGCTTTGCAAAACGAAATATGAGACGTCGTAATTTAAGTTAATCTTCGTACCAAAAACGTAATATTAAGAGATCGCACTCCGCCCGCGGACTTTCACTTGAAGAACGTAACATAAACCGAGATGAAAATGGGAAGCAGTTTTGGTTAACCACTTTTTAAATAGGCGTTTTGAAAATGCAAAAGATTTGCCTACGCCTTCCAACGCGAGCATATGGATCAGGATCTCCTTATGCCCTCCTGACGACGCTTATGATTCTCGTCATGCTCGGCCGAGTTGTGTAATACGGGATGATGGTGCGATGGTGAAACGCTGGAGCGACGCTGGAAGCATCCTTAATGCCCATTAAGCAGAATTATTGTCATTCAGGGGATGGAATGGTTTGAAGCGATTTCGCTCTGCATTCAAGCTGCTCTCTGTCTCCAAGTGCCCTCCTTTCTCTTCCGGGGAAAACTCCAATATGAATTTCCATCGGAGGGGCCTTATTACCTCACAGAAGCGTTAAGGGTTTCCATTTACAAGAAAACAGCGCTGTCACAAAAGGAACGCTGTAAAAACAGCGTTTTGCAGTTGTAATTCTGCAAAGTCTGGCACAGAAATGGCGGTCCAATCATATTCAAGGAGCCGCTGGAGGGATATGAAATGGATATTTTGGGATAATGGCTGATAATATGTGGGAGATTGAAATGGAAACTTTCGAAAACAAATGTGGGCTGGAATGTGAGTGGGTTTTGTATGGACGTGACTTCAGTGTTTTGGGGGGAGGTGAAAGGTCATAAAAATGGTCAAATGTTGCCCACTTCCGACATTTGGGCCTATTTGCCTTGATTTATTTATGGGGGGTCCTTATAAAACTTTTGCCAATAAGGTGTGTTACGTCGCCGTCATTGACTAACCAATTGAGTTTTGTGCGTCGGAGAAAGTCTATTTTGGATACGTCGAATCGAAACTGGTCGAAATTTTTGAAATTTCGTTTTATTTTCAGGAAATTATGCAACATTAGCCAAACATGCCTTTCCTAGGATGAGAGAATTTTTCACGACAAAAAAATTAGTAGCAAATAAGAGACCCATTTCTAGCGCTGAATGAAATTTAGGTGACATTTTGTGCGATTATAGGAGCCACTTACATAGTGAAATACGGCCTTAAAAATAGCGCTTTTATAATATACGATAGCAATTTTTTTTTTTATAATATTTCTCAGTGAGCTTGTAATTTTCGAAGAGCAGTTTGGCTAACCCTGTTAATTTTGTTCCATTCTTATTTTAAAAGCCGTATTTTTTGTGTAGCCGGATTTACATATTGTGGGCTTTGTGTGTGTGCGTGCAAAGGGCAACATTCCTACAAAACTCACTTCAGCCCCTGCTGCTCTACCTGGCTCCCATAAATAAGCAAAATCACTGAGAGAAAAGCTTTACGAAATACGAAAAAAGTAGAGACAAACGCTAGATAAAACAGTATATAGCTACAAAATACTAGCTAAACAAACCCGTAAGGGGACTAAGGTCATTTGAGCAACTTTCGATTAAAATTCGCCATACTTTGATTACACACTGTGCGTGCGTGCTTAGCAGTTGCACTTCAACTGCAATTACACTCCAAAACTGTGATTCTCAGTTCTAAATCCTTAACCCAAGTTGACATAGATGGGCAGTAAAAACTATTTGAAAATTTTCTCTTTTTTGAAAAGTGAAGGAGCAAAGAATCACTCCTTGGCTATTAAAAAGTTAATGTAGGTACTTAGGTCTAGCCAAACCAGCCCGTCCTAGGACAGTAGGATACGGATATCAAAACTAAAACCCTCCTGTTCTACGACAGGTTTTTTTTTGCTATTTAAAGAAAAACTTTTTTTTTTTGAAAATCTCAACCATTTTTTTCTGGGAGTTATTATCAAATCCCTCCCAAGGTAAAAGGGCATATTGTATCCAAAGTCATTGTGGCCCCGGAAACTTGGGCCATTCTTCAAAAAAAGTGGTGAGAAAAATTATGGGACACTTTTTATGAATTTTCCCTCCGAAAAAACTGGTGATAAACTTAATTCCTTTACTAGTGGGCAGGAGCCACGTGGGCGGAAGGATTGGAAAGCACTTTTGGCAGAGCGGCGAAAAATAACTTTCTCCAGCACAAAAAAAAACTTTCTCCAAGCGGGAGGCTTTATGAGAAGAGAGGAAAAAAACGATGTCATGCAAGGAATAATGCCTGCCTATTTTCCGCCCTTATTTCATATTCCTATTCCCTAAAAAAAAACTTTTGTCCAGGGCTCCTCACAAAAGTTTATTTCTTCAAAAAACACCCCGTTCTTTCTTTTTCCCCTGCATCTTATAAAGGCCCCTAGAATCAATTATTTCCCTGCGTAACACACAATGTGCGACACACACCACACACACACTCTTTGTTTGAGGCCCTTAGAATCCAGCAGGGAATATGTAAAACAAGCTTATGTCCCCTTATGCTTTTACTCGCAGGCCTTTCTCCACCTGCTTTCACTCCATGCTTACGCAAAAGTCTTTCTTTCTCTGCTTTCTCCAGAATTTACGTAATTTGATCCCACTCTACGTGCTTTCGAAGTCATTGGAAAAGTCGTGAAAGTACTCTTTATTCTAAAGAAAGGATTCAGGTGAAAGCGTCAATGTAATAATGCGCTCCGTTCCACACACTTTTTTTTCGTCGATGTGACAGAGCAGCGCTGCCTTCCAGACCGGAAAACTAGTCTTGCTGACTGGAGCCTCTCTTCTGCATACGAAAGTGGCCTCAGCCAATCATCTTCTATTTATAAGACACTCCAGCCCCACAGTCAAAATATTTATTTCAGCGTTTCCAGCCCCCTAGCACGCCGTATATCCCTCTCTTCCATTTCCCAATGGCGTGTTTCAAAAGTGAAATTGAAATGGCGATTACGCCGTGAAACAAGGGGGAGAAAGCTCCAATTTCACTTTTCTAGAAAAAGTTTCCTATTATTGCGTCCTGTTTTGCGTTTCTCCATTTCTAAGAACGCACTAAACCAAATAATCAAAACACTATTTGAACAAAAAAAAAAGACATCAGTTTCGAAATCAGTTCTCACGCCAATATTTCATTGGCTCAACAAATGGCCTCTGGAAAATAACGTTTTCAAATCGATCAACACAGTATTTTCGTAAGGTAGTTTTTGTGTAGACAAACAAGCCCGCCATTTGACAATTTGAGGCAATTTTAACATGGCTAAGAGTATTTTCCTGTCAATTTCTATCGTTTTCCGACCAAAAATAAAATTCTAATTAAACACGGGGTTGTTTGGCTAGTTTCAATAATAAAATGTTGAATATGTAAATCTAAAGCCTTTGTGGAACTGTTTCACACGCGAAATCTCATTCGGCTCTTTCGGAACTCTCGGTATACTTAACATTTTTTTTCGGGAACAATAAATTTTGATGTGCGCATCTATTTTCATTTAAAATTCAATATTATTTAAGGGCAATTTTCAAGGTTCACTCGACTTTTGTTCAATAAATATTGAATTATGGCTCGGGTTGGTTACGGCTTTTTAAGCCATGTTTATTTTTAAAAAATCGAGATCAATTTTTTGCTAATTGATTATTTACAGGTGGGCGCGTCTCTTTTATGAGGCTCTTCTTAGGTGAGGGCTTATTGATATTACTAGAGGAAAAAAACTACTTTTGCCTTTAGGAACCCTACGACATGAATAATCGTTCCCATTAATTTTGGTAGGGAAAGTGGCTTTCTCCCCTCAGCTGCTTCGTGAAATCCACTTTCTTTTCGTAAAATTGCTCAAATTATTTGATGCATGAGCCCTCTGATCTGCCTTTCTTGGAGCTAAAAATTTCATAATACTGCTGCCATAATACTGCCCAAAATACTGGCCGCGCTGTGCGGCGCACCATACCAAAATTGTTGTTTCATTCTGACAGTCATCCGCCAACTAATATAATTTTTGTGCCCATCCATCTGTCAAGAATCGCTTTCCTGTCACTTTCCAAGAGCAATTTGTCAAGAACTTAAGTCTCCCGTGCCGCCAATTACTTAAGCCAAAGGGAATTTACGTCAGGCCGCTAAAACCGCTACGGATACAAAAAAAAAAAAAAAAAACGCTTGCGAGGTGAAAGCCAGGATACAATTTTTAGGTTTCGCAAAAAGCGCTTACGACGTGAAAGCTGCTAGGGAAAATTGGATCAATTGGGAGAAAGTTTTCAATTTAAAAGGGAATTCGCGGAGAAAGTTTTAAATTGGGTTCCAGTCGCCAATCGTTTCCACGACTGTTTCTCCTTCTTGATGAATTTCCTTTCTCTTAAGTTTACTTTTTTTTTCAAACAAATGAGGAATGAGAAATCGATGTCATTAGAGGGAAAGCTGTGGATTTAGAACAGGAGGGGAAGGGAAAATTTTGAGAAATTGGACGGATGCTTTCTCTTTTCATTTCCGTGAAGGAGAAAAGAAGAGTTGCCATTAGCGGTTACTTGTATGCAAAAGTGGGAGGAATGAAGCTTCTTTTTTCTTGTATATATAGAAAACTTGGTTCGTCTGATTTGATTATTTCCTTTCAAATCCTTTTCAAAACTAAGTTCATTCTTTGGAAAGAAACTAAACAAATTCAATTCTTTTCAGAACCCCTAACACTCGTGCAAAAACATGGTGGATTATGCCATCAAAAACTGTCAAAGAAGGCTTACAAAATAAATTTCATCTAGGTAAACCTAAGCAATAAATCTTGTTTACATTTTTTTTTGCTTTAAATTTTTTAACAATTCCTTTCCCTGAATTATGTGTCACGGTTTTAGAATTTCAGAAATCCAGAAGTTTGCTTTCTAACATTTTATTTTTCCGTTTTTAGAATAACATAAGCCAAAAAAGCCCGTTTTTGGACGGAGAACATTCTGTTGTTGCAAAACCTTCTATGTATTTTTAACCACTCTTAACAAAATCAAAATTTACATTGATCCTGAAGGTCTAAATTTTTAATTGAAGAATTCGTAATGAACATATTCCAAGGACGGGGTTGTCTGGTTATTTTGCGTCTTCTTTTTTTTTTCAATTTTATGAGAGATTCGAATTGTTCAAACTGCCCATTTATGGAAGCTGGGTCAGGGAGTAATGGTGAAAATAAATTTTTGCGGAATTGTTACGCACGCACACACAGCATAGTTTGAGAAGTCCGGCTATAAAAAAAACGACAAATAATAAGGAGAATTTAAATCGGCCACTTAATGGATCCATTTTGTGACTTCATTAACTTTCACCGTGACGGAGAAAGCAGTTTATTTTGTAAGAAACTGAGCCTCCGAGGTTAATTATAGCCTTGACTTCTTGAGCTGGAGCGTGTATTTTTGCATTTAAAAAACGTAGACCATTTAGAAGTCATTTTGTTGTAGATTTGAGGCCGCAGAACATAATGGAAGTTTTCCGGTTTATCATACTGGAGCAATTACATTATGCAACCAAATCCCTGTCCCTCTGATTTTCTCGTCGAAGCGTGGAGCGCTTTTCAGCGCTATTATTCCAGCCTCTAGCTTCCGTAGCGTCCTCTGGGAGAGGCCTAATTTTTTGTAAAGCAATTAGTCCCAGGCGCTGTGTAAATGACAGGCGGCATCAGTTATTATCTTCTCTAATAGACCTCTCCTATTCCAAATTAAACTAAACAAACGAGAACAAATTAAGGCCAGCATCCCATCTCGCGTCTCGAATTACTCAGCTTCAGGCTTCGCAAATTATGACTCTTGCAATGCGTTCTGCTTTGAAGCAAACATGGTCATTAAAGTGTATTAAGGCAAAATTATTCTGAAATCATGCATTCATTTAAATTTAAAATTTTGTATTTTCCAAAACAAAATTTCGTGGTATCAAATGCCTCAATCGCCAAATCATCGCTCCTAGCCTAACAAGTCCGTCCTAGGACAGGAGGATTTTATTTAATTTTAAGTTGAATAGACTTTATTAGACTTTTATCTTTAAGTTTCTTCTAAGTCATTATTGTTCGAAACTTTTAGAAATAAAAAAATTTCAAATATGACTGACAGAACAGAATTAATGGCTTTTGATGGTTTAGCGTTTCCACTTTCACCGCTTTCACTTGCATTTATTATCGAAGGCCGTTGGCTAACCTTGGACAAATTCTTCCAAATATACGACTTTGTTGGTTTAATTTTGTTGTACAAATCCTTGACTGATTGTTCCTGGCACGGCCCGCGAGCCTACGCCCCACTGAGCAAGAACAACCAATAATTTTGAAAAACCGATTTTCTTATTCTTGTAAATAATGAAAAGCAATATTTTACTACTTTGTATAAGCCTTGGCTTTTGTTCTGCTAATAACAAGCCGTGTGTACATAATCATGGCATGACAAGGGCGGGAGAAAGTTGGGAATACGACTGAGAAAGTGTTGGAAATGTAAAAGCTGAGCAAGTAAAAGTAAAGTACTGTGCGTCTCTCAAAAGTTGTGGAAAGTAGTCATTAGTTCCTGGTTTCAAGGGGTGGGTTCAATCAAATGAAGCCTAATTTAAAAAAAAAAAGCCTCAACCTCACTCCTTCGCTAGTCAACATTAACAAAGTAGGAAAGTTAATGAAAGGGGCCCTTTTGAAGGGCTCCTTAATGTTATGGCCCATATTGCAAGTGGAGCATCGTGGTAGGGAAATGGCAGAAAGCACTTTTCCACTCTCCCTACAACTGTCGTCCTACTTTCAGGTATTTTGAAGTCGCTTCAATTCCACTGGAGAAAGTACACTGGAGAAAGTCGAAAGTAGGCAGGAGAAAGTACATGATCCCTTTTATTACGAGGACGAGTGGCAACTATTTAGGATTTAGTTTCCTTCCGAGCCGCCACAACCCCCATAAGTTTAGTAACAAGTGCTCAACATTCAGGATGACTATTCTCAATTCCTGTCGTCAAAAGTACCGTGCGATTCAAAAATACCTCACCACACCCAAAATAACTTCTCTTCTATCATTTACTTATATTGCTAACCAAGCACGCACATTTTCTAAAAAAAACTCAAAAACTACATCAGCAACAAACCCACAACTTCAAAATATTTTTTTTAAATTTTCCCTCTCAGAATACAAAAATGGCAGGAAAAAGCTGGATATTTTTGAAATTGTCGCACGGTACACGCTGTTTACAATATGGAAGAATTTTTTCTCTTGGAAAATCCACTCCAAGAGGAGTGGATGCTCATGATTTTTTTTTCTGCTACACACTTGACTTGTTTTTGTACAATTTTTGTGAACATCTTCAACATTCGGTCTAAATTTTGCTCTTTCATGATTTCAAAAATCATCGCTCTTGTAAAACTCGAGGTTGACTTATTCTGTCGAACATTTCAAAAAATCAAGAAGATTTTTGTGGAAAGCTCAGATTATTTCTTTGAAATGACTTGATTTTTTGAAGAGGGATTTTTGGAATTAGGAATCAGGAAAAAGGAAGTTGGATGATTGAATCAAACTGAAAATCAGGCATCATTGGAGAAGGTGTAAAAGCCGTGAGTGACTGCGGAGGCTTTCAAATTCGTAAGGAAGCGGCGGGCTTAAGAGGCTTGATTAAATAACTCATTTAATTTCCTAGAGGAAAGAAAATTGGCTACTAAATCCTCGAGCCTAATGAACAGGTTTTGTAGGGAGTGAAATTGTAGACGCTCTGGAGACTTAGGACCCGGGACTTAAAAAGGGGAGAATCAAGTTAAATGGCGGAGATTTGAAGCTGGAGAATGGTGGGAATTGGATTCTCTGTTTTTGTCTTGTCCCACCTTCTTATTACGACGAGACGAGACCCAATTTGAAGGAGAAAAAAAAACCTCTTCCGGGCACAAGAGCCTTCTGCTATAAAAGGGAACTTTCACTTTTTTTTTTCTGCCTAGGCAGATATCGATCCCTGCCGAAAGAGAAAGTTGTGAGGGAGAAAGCAAAGCAATGCTAAATTTGCACTCTCTTCCCCTAGCACATACAATTTCTGTTGGAGACAAGGAGCACAAAAACCTTTCATCCATTCTGGTCAGGAACTTTCACCCGCGGACTCAAGGAAAATACACAAATAGGAAAATACCCTCAACTTCAATTCCAATCCCTCCAATAACTTCACTTCCTAAAACCCCCACCATCAACTTAAAAGCTGACAAATAGATTTCTATTGTGAAGGGGGCCCTTGATCCCTTTGAAGCAGAGGGATCCCTTCGAAGCAAAGTGATCCCTGCGACATTTGAGCAACCAAAAGCTTCTAATTATTCGAGAATCAAATACTGCGACTTTGCACAAGAGCCAAACTTAGAAGCTGCAATCAAGGCTCTTAAGTTATTGATTTTGGAGTTAATTATAGGGTTACAGATTTTAGAGTTTATAATTAGAAAATTTGGGTTTTGGAAAGACTCGTGTTTCACTACTATTTTCAATTCTTCCCATTTTGTAACGTGTTTTTTAACTAATTAGGGCCTTACACAAGTAAAATATTGTTATAATAGGTTTAGCTTCGGTAGCTTACGTTATTAAATATTGTTTTTATATGCCAATTAAATTATAGTTAATTAATTATAAATTATAATTAAATACAATTATTGGCCGTACTTTTCTTTATAAAGCCAATTACAGGCTGTGCAATTCTAAGCGCAGCTTTCGTATATGGGCATAAAAAAATAGAAATAAAAATAGGCTCTCCCAAGATAATATTAATATAGGACCGAAACACTAGCAAAACCACCCCATTCTCGGACAGGGGTGATTTGAGGAACATTTTGAATTTATAAAACTTCATTGTGAATTTTCTTTTATTGAAAAGTTTCGATTTCGCTCCATTTCGGAAACTTTCGAAAGTCTACACTTTAATTAAACTTTCTACATTAAAAACGGGTTTGTCTGGTTTTTAGTAATAATGATCATACATCATACCAAGACATTTTTAATCATGGAAACGTCAATCCAAGTTTTCTTTGCTGTACAGGAACTATACCTATAAATACGCAACTTTAAGCAATTTTAAGCGGTTCTAGCCATTTTAAGCAAATTTTAATTAATTAAGCAAATAAAATTCCGAAAACTGGTTTCCGATCCAATGTTTCCTAAATTGCAAGGTAACTTCTCTAAATTACCTTTTCTAAATTTACCTTTCTGTAAAACCTTAAAATGATTCGAGATGATTCTAGGCCCTTGAAAGTGAGCCTATGATACTTTATCCTATTTTCTCCGTCTGTCCATACCTTGGAGCATAAAATAGAGCCCTTAAAATTTCATGAGTAGGGAGCTAATTTCAAGGAAGGGACCCAAGACGTCGAACCAATCTTGGGGAAAGTACCCAGGGAAATGAAGGCCCTTCGTCCTCTCTTAACATCCAAGTGAAATTAGATCCCGCTAAACTCTCTTCATAACGCAAAACCCCGTCTGCAATTCTCCTAAAGAGAAAGTGGAGAAAGTAGAAGCATAATATCATGCCCTCTGTCACATCAGATCCCTCCTCTTCTTAAGTCATTCTCCTTATTACTATCTTTTTATTTCCCCAGACACGCCAGCAACCGGATTTCCAAGCAGAAGCGTCTCGAAACCGTTCCTCGCTAAGCGAAAATGGCAAATTCTTCCAAAAAATGCTGTCTCCCAAAATTTTACTTCCCAAGCCATGGTTTCTCCAAAAAATTTTGCCTCATAAAAGATGATTTCTCCCAAAATTTTACTTTCTAACGCTGTTTTTTTTCCAAAAAAATGTTGCCTCTCAATAATGCTGTCTCTAGAATTTTTCTGCTTCAGAAATCTGCCTCCCAAAAGATGCATTCTTTCTAAGTTTAACCTCTCAAATTGCTGTCTCGCTAAAAACAACTTCCCAAAAATATTTTTTTTTCTAAATTTAACCTCTCAAATTGCTGTCTCGCTAAAAACAACTTCCCAAAAATATTTTTTCTAAATTCCATTTCCCAAAAAAGTGCTTTTCCACAATTATAAACTCCCGAAAATGCTGTCTCTGGATTTTTTTCTCCCGAAAATGCTTCGTTCAGAAATCTTCCTTCCAAAAGAGGCATGCATTCTCTCTAAATTTAACCTCCACCTCCCAAATTGCTTTCTTGCTAAAAACAACTACCCAAAAATACTTTAATTAAAAAAATGCTTTTTCCCAATTGCAAACTCCCAAAAATGCTTTCTTCAGGAATTTTGAATCAATGTGGATCGAGTTGAACGAACTTGATTTTCTCTAAATTTCCTTTTCACACACACACGCAAAGCCAATATAAGTTAATTTCCCATTGGCCACGACCGTTAGCACGGAGAGATCAAGTTAGAGAGCTCGTTTCATTTCCGATTCAGTTACACCCAAGAAAAAAACGACTTTTCATGCAGGAAAGAGGATGTATAGGTCTGAACCTCGCTGATCCGTCCCAACGAACGAAGATTCAATTCAATTGATTTGTATTCATGTCTTATTATCCACTTCGACACACATCCGTTTGAATTGAAAAAAAAACTCCGAGAACAGGCTTGCATTGAAGAAAAAGCACTTCCACGTTTTGTGTAATCAATAAAAAAACGTATCCGGGAGGAGAAATAGGAAAGCTGGAGGAGAAACGCTCCTGCTTTCTCTCTGTTTTGGAGGCTGGAGCGGAAGAATGTAATGAAATCACTCCAGATTTGGGAGAGATGATATAAAGACAACAAGACGGGGAAAGTAAGGGAAAGTCAATGTTTCCTTTCCCTGCTCTTTCATTAAGTTGACAGAAGACACTCGTTTAATAAGAGGGAAGGGAACGACCGCAGACGGCTGAAAGGGAAAAACAAATTCGACTTTTCCCAGGAACTCCGTTGGCAGATGGAGAAAGGAGGAGAAAGTGGGCTATCAAATTCCCTTTGTTCAAAATGCTTTTTTTCTCTTCTTCTTCCTACTCCTTCAATTTCTGGAAGTTGATTAGATGTTAGCCTAACGAAGCCTAGCCTGAGCTATGCTCCGAATTCTCAAGATATTCTGGGAAAGGTGTTAGATTTGGGGAAAAGACGGTGATGACTTGGAGGGTTCAAAGGGAAAGTTCACCATTTGAACTTAAAATGGGGAAAGTGCTAAATCGTGTTAAGTGCTTTACTATAGAAAACCAAAGAGACTCTTTGCATCCTTATGAGATCAAACGATCAAAGTAGCAAATCAAAAACGTAGCATTGTGTTGAATTCGTAGAATATCGTGTCGATGAACCTGCCGTCCAAAAAAACTTTAAAAATCTCTCATTTTCCGCTCTATTTAAAAAGTTTACTTATTCTATATTTGGATATAAAATCTCAATTGTATAAAAAAAAATTCTGTCACACACTTGAGTTTCATCATTGTTAAAAAATAGCGTTTAACATGACACCTTACTTACATGACTTTATATGTTACTAAATTAGTACTGTCTGCTAACTGTTCACATACAAAAAATCATCATTTGATTGACTTATTTTTTGGAGAGTAGTTAACAGTGATGGATATTGGGATTAGATCATATTCATAAGCTTCATTGAGCCCTTTGGCTAAGGCACTTTTTTTTTACTCATAATAATTATATACATTAAGCCATACAAGCCCTTCCAAATACAAGGGAGTCCTTGAAGTACCTGACATTAGATCTTTTTAGACCATAATTCTCGATACTAGAACAAATACAAAATAAAGAGTAGATAAGTTTTCTGTGCTAGGAGAGGCTATTATAGCTAATAAAAATATAACATGCTCTACAAGGATTCGAACCTGCTTCTGCATTTCACTGAGTCGGAAACTCGCACCAATTAGCTTCATCTCCCATGTAATTTGTCCTAACTTGCATAACTAATTGACTATAAATATACGGATTTCATAAGATTCATACATCATTCCAGCGCTTATTGATAGCTAACTTTGAAATTGTTTTAGGCTAGGATTTTGGTACATAAAAATTGGCTTCACATGTCCAAACTTTAAATCGTATTTAAATTTGTTAACCTCAAGACATGGTTGATGAAAGGGATAATTTAGGTTTGGTTGTCTCTTTGTATCCCCAGTCGAGAAGAGGGAATCTAAAGAGAAAGTTGTTGGGGAGAGAAAGCAAAGGGCAAGAGCCCATGGCAGAGCTCCACTTTCACTTTCTGGGTTTCTGAAACGCTCCAAATCAATACTCCGGTAGCCAGCCTCGGCGCAACGCGCCGCTCCTGCCTCACTCCAAATTCAGCAGGAGACCTTCACTCCTGCTTTCTCCAAAAAAGAAAGTTTGAACCCATTTCTGAAAGTAGTTGGACTGCAGTGGAAGGGAAGGCCTATCTGAGGAGCACTTAGGCCATGGAGCGATGCGGCTTTTCCTTCCGCTCCCAACCAACCTCCCTCCTTTCCAAAGATGTAATTTTCATCCCAACGATCTGTCCCAGATAGAAAAGGGAGAGGAAGCGGAAGGTTCTCAAAGAAAATGAAATGAAAATGAAACTTTTTTCGTCCTCTTCTTCCTTACTTTTAAGGTCTCATGGAGGACAAAGGGAGTTGCTGGACTCCCTTCGGACCTTCCGCAAATGTGAACCTTCACAATGACAAGTCAAGTCCAAAAAAACGCTCCATCGGACTTTCAAAAAATTTTCTTTACAAATTTTCGAAATTTCTTTCGGAAAATTTAAGTAAAATTTCTCATTCCAAAATAAAAAACAGCATTGCATCATTATTCGATTCTTAGCACTTAAATGACTTCAAAGAGAAAGTTGGTTCCATTGTTAATTATGTAAAAGTTTTAAGATTAGAAAGTTGAGAAAATTTTACAGAAAGTTGAGATTATGAAATTAAGTATTGATCTAAGAAAGTTTTTGAGTGTAGGACTTGTAACCATAAATTTCAAATCGTTTTCGTTTGAATCGAAAAAGTTGAGATTTCGAGAGATTGTGCCGAATACAATATCAGCAATTTAAATTTTTTTTTAAAGTACTTATATATACCTATTTATTATACCTTGTTGTACTTATGGAGACACTTGCAATATACTCTCAATTGATTTATGTAATGTTGATTTTCAGTACTTAGACTGCAGACAGTGAAAATTGAATTCTGGTCTTGAATTGCTAACAATTTAATTTTGTCTTGTTTTGTAACATGTTTTGATAATGCAATAAAAGGAAGATTATTGATTGCCCTTAATAGCCTTGCTTTTATGTGAATGAGGTGTTTAATAATAGGATTTAATTACTCCAAAAATACCTTGCTTTGAGCCCTAGCATTCTAGATTCTTGATATTAAACGTTTCGACCTTAGGTAAGCCAAGAGTTTGTTGTGTAAATAAGACCGCGTAACCGCACCAGAACTAAAAGTTGTAAAACTAACTTCCGAAAGTTTCAACTTTCGTGTTGTGCTTACAACTTCGTTAGATCATTTCCTATGTAAATGCTCAAATTAACTTTATTTTCCTTCCTCCAGTCCCGAATAGCAACATCAAAATTAGAGTTAATTCCACCCAAATTTAACCAATCAATTCGAAACTTACAAAATTAAAACTCTTGCAGCCTTGGCTCATGTACTGAAGTTACTTAATGATTTTAACGTTTAAACCTGGTTCATTTGGTGCAATTTTTTTTTCTGATTTTTTAGAAAATATTTTTAATTTCATTTGTTGTTTTTATTGCCGTACCTTTTAATTAGATAATTGGAGGTGGTGTATGCGTGCGTGCCTTTTTTGTACCAACGTAATTTTTCTTGGAACTAGTGGAATTTTGTCTCTAGTTTTTTAATGATCAATTTCCCACTGCATCAGAGCTAACAAGTTTTTTTATACTCTTTTAATTTTGCTTTAAAAAGGCAAATAAGGATAAGGCATCTAAGGACGGGCTGGTTTGGCTTTAATATAATTATTTTCGGCCAATATTTTTGAGCCGTTTCCTTTTGAGAGCCTAAAGCTGGAAAATCGAAATTCTTGACGACCCATATTTGTGGGTCCCTTGTCGAAGGGTCAAGGGTTCTGAAATCGAAATTAGATCATTTGGTGCAGAAAATAATGATTAGGTGCGAAGGTTGTAAAAATTGAGGACACGGAGAGGCTTTAGAATGGTTGGCATTTCCAATAATGGCGGAAATCGGAGAGGAAAAGAAATCCACTTCAATGGATCCTTTTGTAGAAAAGTCAATGGAGAAAGGTGAAAGGAAATCCAACTGAGACATAATCCAAGGCGGCAGGGAGCATGACGACGCATTCCACACCATCATTTCCACTTTCCCCAGCACCAGGCATAGGCACAAGGAAGAAGAAGAAAAAACGTTCCTTCCAATTTTCAAAAAACGAAAATGTTCCATTTTCCAAAAAAAAAATGTGAGCAAAGAGAAAGTAAAAAGTAAGAGAGAAGGGAGAGGAGAAAGCAGAGAAAGCATAAGGGGGAGCTTTTGGTGGGCTATTAATGATTGACTGGAAATCGATTCCTTGACTCTTCCCCTTCCTCTTTGAGCCTCCAAATCCCTGCATTTTCCAATTTCCGTCTTTTAATAATATGGCTTCCCAAATCTTTTGGCAGTGAGTGAAAGTGGAATCAGATCTTTTTTTTTTCTTCGGTGGTTTGGTTTGGACAGGAAGACAGCGGCAAATGAAAGGGAGAGAAAGTGATAAAAATCTAAACTTGGCGGGAAAGGATGATATTTCGAGAGCTCTGGCTTAGAAAAGCCTTTTCTTTCCCTTTAGATCCGGAGAATCTTTGGGGAGATGGGAAGGAAGCTGCTGGAAGAGCTGGAAATGTGCGGATGCTGGAGAGCTGGAAGTGCTGGAATTTCTGGATTTGCTGGAAAAGTTCAAACTTTGGAGATATCACTTGAAAAAGTGGAGTTTACCCTTGGCACTTTCACCGCCTCCTTCTTAAATTTTTTCTTCGTGCCTATTCCTACTTTCTCTTCAAAAGCATTTGAATGATTGTGCTTGTAAGGAGACATTTACCATCAATCAGTGTGTGGGGCTACGGCTGAGGTTTTACAAAACGCAAAAAAAAAATTGAAAAATTATATACTATTTTTTTCAGCAAAAAAAACTTTCTCTTTTGAATAATAGGTTACTTTCAAAATTATCAAATTTTGATTACGTTTCGAACATTTTCATTTCAATCGGAGTGTTAAAGATTTGGATGAGTCGTTGTCATGCTGTAAAGATTACTGAAATTTAACTTTCACCTAACCAGATTTTTTTTCTTACTTCAAAACTAAAATTACAATACGTCTCATTTAGCTTTGTTACTTGGTGAAAGTTTTTGACGGCTTCGTACTTTCTCCGCTTGCCAAGATTTTATAATGAAAGCCTGGAACAAATTTTGACGGAAATTGCAAAACTATTCTAACAAAAGTCCCACTTTCCCTCAAATTTTGGCTAAGCTTGTGTAATAGAAATTGGAACACGGAGAAAGGAGAAAACTGCCATAAACTATGTTTACACTTGAAGAATTGTTAATCATTAAATCTGAATTCTAAGGTATATTTTAGCCTGGTTTTATAAACATGAGGGATTTTATAACAACTCAAATTGGGTACAATTTGCCCACTCCAAATTGTAAAGAAAAATAGAGCTCTTCAAATGTTGCTCAATTCATCATTTTAAGGCCAATCGTTGAGAGCCATCTCGTAAATAAGTGAGGCCATATTCCTTGATAATGGCCAATCACCAATGGGTCCCCTTCGTTTGACATTTGGAGATTCTGACATTTGACATTTTCGTTGTGGGAGAAAGTTTTTCCAGTAGGAAGCGGTTGTTATTTATTCTATTCAAAAATTCTAACCAAAACTAGCCCAACATGCAGAGGCGCATTTGAAGTTGTAATTGAGCAATTTGAGCTCAAGGAGGCCGGTTCACACGCCCCCGGGACTCTGCCAAGGATTCTGGACTAAAAACTTTGTGAAGTATCGCTCTCCCACACTTTCCAAAATAACTTTCTCCCAAAATTTAAACCGCTGAGGGAGGGAGGAAGAAAGTGCTTTGGAACTGCGGCCTAACTCTCGTAAATTGCACCTAATTTTGTGCCTAAAAGTACTTTCTCCTTGTATCGCTAAACTTGCGGTAAGACGCAGAGGCTGTTGTAATGATGATGATGACTCTATCGGAGCTTAAGCCCCGTCCACACAAACTTTGCGCATCCCTCATCTCAGGTGCTTTTCTCCATTAGTATTCTTTGCCTAATCCTCCTTACAAGCCTCATTCTTTTTAAGAGTGCTGGCTTTAGAACAGAGGCTTTGATGAGGAAGGATTTGGAGAAAGTGAGCTTCTCGAGCTAATGCACAGCACCCGTCATTCAAAGAGTTTGGTTGGGGTTAGGCAGAGGGGAGATGCGTATCCCTTTCTCTTTTGCCGATAATTTTCTTCATCAAATTGCATTCAAATCCTTCCAAAAACTACACCATTTTTTTTAGATTCAATAGAATATTTAGCAGAATTAATAGAATAAATTGAATATTTTGAATATTTCATACAAGTAATACAATTTCTAAAAAAAAATTGGTGCGCGTTACTAAAGTACATCATTAGTTAGTATTAGTTTTTTGTTTTGGGTTTTTCAAAAGTGAAGGTAAATTTCAAGCGTATGATAATTACAATGTTAGAATTGGCTAAAAACATTAAACTAACCTAAACTGGCAATTTTCTATATTTTATTGGTAACGGCATTTAAATCTTCCGCTTTTTACGAAATAACGCTTTGCATGAAAGTGAAAGTGAGCTAGTCGCTTTATTATTGCATTTTCAGTTACAACTAAAAGTTTCGTAAAGTGGAGAGGAAGATAATTTAACGCTTGAAGTTTAATAAATTTGAACTTTTAAAAAAAACAAAAACAAATTTGTTTAGGTTTATAGGAGTTTAATTTTGTGCTAAAATCAATTCATACAGCGTGGCCATCTGCTTAATTTTTTTTTAGTTTTGATTTCAATCTTCATTTAACACAAGCAAATTTATGCTTTAAATCTAGAGAGTGCAAAATGGTTAGTTTCAAAATTTTCAATTTAGCAGATGATCAAGCGAACAATGCTTGTCGTGGGTGGTTTACTTCAACATAACATTGTGAATACCACCACTTTGAAAAGCACGTTCGGCCATAACGGAGGTTGTTCTCGCCTCGTTCCCCGAGTTTGATTAACTTATGGGTAAATACTTTATTGGATTTTAAAAGTTTAGAAAGCTTTTAACAGGTTTAGAACAAAAAGATCTTGAGAGTCTCCTGTCATTCGCCGAACACACACTAAAAAAAAGAACAAACGCCCATCGCTGCTCAAGCAAAACTGGAAAAACTTTCATGTGGGAAAGTTTGTAGAGAAAGCAAAAGAGAAAGTGCTTCCCACGAGCTTCGGCTAAAACGAAAAACAAATTTTGGACTTCGGACCCAGTGACACAAAGCTCCCCGGCCACATCAAAAACACAAAATCCAACTTCCAGCGACTACTACCACGAGCTTCCAGGTTTTAAGTTTTAATTTGATCTGGAAGCCTAAATTAGGGCATCAAAGCCCCATCCCTAAAATCCGTTTCGCTATAAAATAACTTTTAAGCCATATCCTACAATTTAAGCCCTCCGTAAACCCCTAAAATGTCACTCGGGTGACATGAGGGAAAGTTGTGGTGACAGAGCCCATTTGAGAAATGGAATAATTTGAGGAGAAAGTTTTTTTTACGACCAGAACTTAGCACGAAAAAATTCTTTCTAATTATTTTTTCGGAGAAATTATCCCAGCCCTTTAAGGCTCCTTAAGCAGATATCGTCCTCACTTTCTCTCGTAAACCTAACTTTCTCTCTCGTAACCCAACTTTTTCCTTCGTATTTGCAAGTTTGTGTAGGCCATGCTCCAGCTTCTAAAACTTAAAATAGGCTAGATTTATGACATTATTTGGCCATTTTATCATTTTGTTCTCTGAAGGCTAAGCCCTTCAGGCTTTGGCGTAGAGCTTAGCTCAGCTTTCTTTCGAGTCAAGAAATGATGTAATGCTTGAGCAGCGGGAAGGCATTAATCCTCGTGCTTCCAGCTCTTTTGTGTGTGCGTGAATTCCATGGCTTTGGAAATGCAGAAGCAGGTGCCAAAGTCGAGTTTCAGGTTCCGCTGGCACTTGCCACCGTAAAATATCCCTTAGCTCCCTCCCAAACGGTCCCTTAATTGGATTTTTGCATGAAGTGTCAGGTACTAGGAAAGGTAGGGAAAGTGGAGAAAGAAGTTCAAATCCCCTCAACCTCCCTTTTCCTTCGTAGAAACCTATCTTTTGCACAGTATTTCTTGTCCGTATTCCTTCCTGAACAATGATACGGAGCTTTTATCATAAAAAACCGTACAGCGTTTGCTTAACCTAAAAACCTTAACCTAAACCTATACCATAATTAACGGTAATACTCATTTGCAAAAACTCAAATTCCCATATTTGGCCAGACAAGCTCGTATCGTATCAGGGTGGTGGATCAACAAACGTAAATTTTACCTTCGATATTTTTAATAGACATATTTAGACTATTCAAAAAATACAAAATTAGATAATTAATTAAATTACGGAAATTAAAGTAAGAATACGGCCTTATTATTTTTTTTAAAAACTCTAAAAATCAAATCAAATCTAAAAATGAAAACCAAGTTTTATTTTCCATTTTTTAAAAAGTCACCTGTACTTATCAGAAGATCATTTCGCGAGAGAAAGCAGTGAGAGTAAAAAACGAAATAGATTAAATAAAAAATAAAAGCTATAAAATGTCAATCTTAACCTTTTGTGATAATTATTTCTATTAATTCAAAAGTAAAAGTTTTATGATTCTCGCCAATTACAAGACAATTTTCAGGTTTATAATGTAATTAAGAAATTTGCATAATAGGTCCTAACTGTATTATTTAATATCGATAACCTAATTCTACCATTTTTTTTTTCAGTGCAAAAAAAACTAACCTAACGTAAAACTAAAATAAACCTGGAACATTGGTGCGCTTTTCTCCTTGTCATATTTGCACAAAAAAAACAGGGATTTCCCCAAAGTTTGAGAAATGGAGAAAGCTCAAATCCCACCGTAGCTCACTTTTAACGACCACTTAATAGCCGAGAGCTGTAAACCACTCAAAATTGTCTTTACCACGCATGCGCACTATTATTTTTTAAATTACTCGAGCGGCTCCCACCGTTCGAATTTTTATTAATAATGACCATTTTAGAGATATAGCCTTAATTCCAGAGGTCTTAAATGAGAGAAAAAAAAACTTAAGTTAACTTAAGCGCTGTTCCCACCACCCAAAGATCTTAAACTCTCTTTTCATTCCCTTCCAGCACAAGAGAAAGTACCAAAAAAACTTAAGCTTTCACCTAAAATATGAGAGAAACGCTTTTTCCTCTCTCGTGAAATGAGAGCTATAAATGAGGCAATAAAATGTTGCTCTCAATTCCAACATATGCCTCTACTTAAAATACTTCCACAATGTCACCTCACAAGTTGGAATTTGGCGGGTAGTTTAAATTTTTACATTACATCAAAAGGTGAGGAGGCATTTGAAAATAAAACTCGGGCAAAAAGAGAGCCTCAAAGTGGATGTAGATGAGAGGGAGCGGAAATTGGAATCGATTCATTTGAAAATCTAATTCCGGATCTGGACTCCTTTTGCTTTCCTTTGAATTTTGGCATGTAAAAGTGAAAGTGGGGAAAGTGGGGAAAAGGAAGTCTGAGTAGCAGAAGAAGGTTGATGAAGAGGAAGGAAGTGGGGTCTTCAGATCGGGGAGTCAACTTACTTTTGTGAGTAGTTTTTTGAAGGATTTGAGTAAACTTTCTCCCCTATTCCATCATCAACCTCTCCCGCTACAGCCATAAAAGTCATAACATTCAGACATTCAAAGGAAAGTCAATTTACTCCACTTTCACTAACATCAATCAAAAACTTTTTAAACTTTCTCCTCTCCCTCAAAATTATACTTTTACACGGATTGGGACCCCGCAATATTACAATTCAAAGTGAAGCTTTCCCTGCAGCCGCAAATCTATTGAAAGCAAAATGAAGAACAAAAACTGAGTTTTAATTTCTGCTAATTATGAAATTTTAGAGATTCTCAAGTATTATAGAATCAATAAATGGAATTTTATACAGTGCGTTTCACTGTAAAACTGCACACGCTAAAGTTGTTGGTAAAGCCGAAAAAATTAGTTAAATCTGCCAACAATGAGGAGAGGATTTGAGACAAATTTTTGCAAAGTTACTTTAATTTATTTTTTGTCCGCGAGTTGTTCTAAATTTTAAAACAGTATCCCGCCACTTTTTTAAAATAATAAACTTGCTTTGAATTCAGTTGGATATCTTTAAAGTGGAGCACACTGTATTATTTGTGTTGGCTCTAGTGGGAATGCTAACATATTCCACACATACCTAAAAATTTGGGTTCCATTTTCCACGAAACTGGTCAAAATCAACCATAATAATGTTCTGTAAATATTCAAAATTTACGATAATAAAAATCCTACATAAAAACAGAGTGTATGTACGTGGGGCATGTAAGACGGGCTTGTTAGGCTTGTTCTGTAATAATTATTGGGATTTACAAATGTTTATAAATATTATTTTAACAAATTAGAGTCGTAGCAGGCAAGCTTTCTAAATAAATAAATAGGCCATAATAACCCTCCATGCGAATCAATTTTTGCGTCTGATGTGAATGATCAATGAAAATTCGTAGTTTGCTTCTCATCTGTCATTCTGTCAAATTCACGGAGAAAGCTCTCTCTTTGATATCTCGCAGAGTCAACATTTTGGAATTCAAAATTAAGCCTCTCCCTATTTTTCATCTCGTCCAATTAATAATTTCACAATTCAAGTCAAAACCAATGAATACGGGGGTTGCAAAAGGAGAAGAAGAAAAAAACGCTTCAAAACTTTTCTTTCGCCAAAAAGTTGTTTTTAATAAGTCGGGTTTTCTTCGAGCAGCGTGCGTTCCATCGCTCCATAAAATATTCAGAATGTTTAGAAAGTTTTTGAGTCTAATTCCAACAGAATCTCTCAAAGAAGTTTGTGGCTCTTTTTAACTTTTGAGCTTCAGAATTTAAAGGCCCTTGCTCACTTTACCCTCGTTTGGTCAATAACATTGACAGCATTTGTCAAATAAATCGAAATGTCAAAACTACCGTGTGGTCATTTGCTAACTGATTTTTCAAACGTCCGAAAAAGTTGAAAGCTGAAGTGCGACACAAAATAGAAAATAGTTTATTTCAAAATTCTTGAAGTCAATTATAGTAACTCCATTTGTTCATATTAAAATTGAAGCTGGAATTGAAACTACAAAAAATTGTTCAATCATGTTAACACACGTTTTTGTAAAAGAGAAAGTAAAAAAATGGAGAACAGAACGACTTTCTCCGTGTATATCTTGTACAACATGACTACACCATAAGTTCCAAAAAAAAAATTACAAACAAACTTGTCTTGTCTTCGACGACTGTCAATTGTTTATTCAACACTTTTGCTTAACTCTGACACGCGAAACACCACCTCGTTTCTTCCTCACATGCAAAGTTTTTACAAATTCATGCGCTTTAAGAGTGTCAGGCTAATCAACTTAGCTGTGTAAGAAATTCAAATTCAAACCCCCTTCTCGCTGCGTTAATCAATAGCTTCGAAGCTAATGGTGAAAGTTTTGAGAGGATAAAGTTAAGGGAAGAAAAGCAGTGGTTTCGTGGTAGTAAAAGAAATGTCCTTGTCGTAGGTCGTTTCGTTCGAAAATTTGTTCTAGGCTGAAAATAGTCCTTTTTTTTAGATTTTCAAAACAGGTTTCCTTACCTTCTGAAGTGGTTGCTTGCAATCTGCTCATTGTTGATTTCCTTCTGAAAATGGAGGTTACAAGAATAACGGTTTTCGGGAAATCCTTTCCAGAAACGTATGATCGTAATCCAGTTTTTATGGCACAAGGCTTAACTAATGTCTTTTTACCACTTTTTTCCCCACTTTCTCCGTTTTGTTAGAAGAAAGGTGAGAAAAAATGTGAAATTTATAAGGGCTTCTATGGTCCTCTACGTCTCTATTTTTTCTAACTTTTTTTTTTTAAAATGTAACTAGGTGACTTTCTCCAGGGTACTTTCACCCAAGATTCCCTTTGAAGCACTTTTTGATATGTATAGTAAGTTTCAACGTGTTTTAATATTTAGTCCAAAGGTTCAACATTTTATTTTAAGGAAAAGTAGCTCAGGTGACTTTCTCCAACGTACTTTCACCCAAGATTCCCTTTGAAGCACTTTTGATATGTAGAAGGTTGAAACTTGGGTTTGAAATTAAGTTCAATTTGCATAGGCAGCAGGACTTGATATGTCGTCGTGGTTTTTGATATGTAGGAAAGATGAGTACAGAAGCGTTTTTGACTCTTTTGAAAAAGCCGCGGCGGAATTAGGTCAAAGCCTTCTTACATTGTTAATGGCCTCAATTCCCTTTGGCGGAGTCGTTGCTGAAAGCGAATTATGCAGAGGTTTTTGTAGCTTACGAAGTTGAAACCGATCCACCATTTTGTTGTAAACGGACTTTGTAACCACCGAGTGAAAGTTGATGAACTTGGAAAACGAGGAGTCTTTCGATTTAAAAAATAAATCTTAACGAATTGTTGCTGATTGACTTAGTTTGACTATTACGAGTAACTTTCTCCAAGCGAAGGCAATTTTGAATAAATGACGATTTGGGAGTCACGAATTTTTGAAAACGATTCCCAACATTTATAAAAACGATTTTCTGAAAGCACCAAAAACGAACTAGGGTGACAAGGGTTCAAAAATTTAAATTTAAGCTGCACTGCCTTTGGTGAAAGCAGAGAAAGTGAGCGGAAGTGGCCGAGCCCACACTTGCCTCGTGCTCGTCTCGACTCAAAGTGAGGCCAATGCGGGTTAGTTGCTAAAAAATATAAGGGCTTTCCCGAGTCGCGAATTTTAGAGCCATGCGCCGCCACGGAACTAACACGAGGAGCTCGAACTTCAGTTTTTTTGGGGGCATAAAGCGCCACTCTCAGCTCTCTCCCGCCCTTTCCTATTATAAGAAGGAAAAAGTAGGCTAGCGGGAAAGCATAAAGTGCTCATCTCCACCAGTTCTTATAGAATGTGAAAGTGGAGAAAGTGGAATTTTTGTGCTTTCTCTACTTTGCAAGCCTCTGAGAAGTATTATAAGAAAAGCCTGTTTTAGAAAAAGTGGTCTTGAATTACTACAAGAAAAAAAGAAAGTCCGGAGTTTTTCTCCAGACTTTTCATTACCATTGTTTTATGGCCAAAGAAATAAAAAGATGCATTTTTTGAATAACTTGAGAAATCGCAAGGGAAATAAAGGCGCTGCTGACCTCCAAGTTAACAGTGCACATCATTGCTATCAGAGAAAAGGGAAAGCGAGATGGTTAGAAAAAGAAGCAGAAGAGAAAGTTTTAGCATCAGACTTTCTATTGATCGCTCGAATTTCAGCACGCACTGGGCTGCGCTTCCAATTATCTTCCACTACATTTTTTTTGTAGTAATCAAGCCCAAGTAGAGCAACTTTTGCATGAGAATAGGCCACTTGAGACAAAAAAAACGCTAAACATTCGAAAATATTGCTTAAGAAATACAGAGTGTCTTTTGAAGACGCCACATACTATTATAAAAAATAACTATGTTAACATTTTGACTTTTTGAAGGTTATATCTTCAATCCTGTTGCACATTAAGCAGTAGTTAAATAAATTTATAGTAATCTACTAATTAGAAAACTTAATCAATACTCGTATGATTTGATAATTTGCATTTAAATTTACCAAGTTAATTGTAAATTTTTTATAGACCAACTTTTTAATAGCCAAATGAGAGGAGGGGAGGCTGTGCGTGTTGTTGTGCGTGTGCGTCCGTCACGACCGCACAAGCCTCAATTGCACTTCAACTGATCCTGCACCATAGTTGGGCAATTAAAAATTTTCAGAAAAACATTCATTTTCATAAAAAGAAAGGAGCAAAGACTAACCAAACAACCCGTTGCTTAACGGACGTCATTATATAACTTGAGAACGCTGCACTAAATTTTTAGATCTTCCATGTTATTTTTTAACTTTTATGACAACAATGTTCAACATAAATGAGATGGATGAGATAGATGGATGGATAGATGAGATGAATAAATATGAATGCCTACGTCCTATTTCTGCCGTGTTTGGCTTGCTTGATTAAATATGCTGGTCTTTGAATGCAATTATTAAAATATTAAAATTTAGCTCATTTTTGGGTTTTATATTTTGGAGTACTGTTCAATTGCTTTGAAACTAGACTGCGAATCAGAAGCATTTAAGAAATTAATTTAATTTTAAACAAAAGGCCTTGAATGTCTAGAAAAAAAAATGGGGCTGGAGGCAGGAATTATCAGGAGGATAAGAAAGCACTTTGACAAAGCGAGTTTTTGAAGCTCTTGTGATTCTGCTTTCTAGGCTTGATGCAGTCTGATAATAATCCTGGAATCTGAGCCTTTTCTCCATTGTTCTCCAGGAACTATTCCCATGGCCATGTGCTTTCTCCTCCATTTTCTAAGAGCTTTAACAAATCTTAATCTAAACTTTCTCCCAGCATTCCCTACTTTAGACAAATTCAAAATTACAATTTTCTACCGCCGTCACTTCCACTTTCAAACCACGCAGATCCAAAAAAGACTATAGCATTCTTGTAAAAAAAACGAAAAATTAAAAAAAATTCATAATAGGATTTCAAGAAATTCAAATTCTGGAGAAAGTCAAAAATCTTGAGAATTCGTCTCATGTTGGCTTCTTCAAAAGAGAAAGCCATGATCCGTATCTACTAGTTCCGTACTTTACTTAACGAAAAAAACACACACAGGAGAACCAGCACTAAAAATACCCCTGCCAAATCCGACTAAATTCCAGCTTGCTGGACAGTGCATTTCCTGTTTTTTTTTCTGTACTGGAATAGAAATGCTTGCCAAGTTTTGTGTAATCTCGTGTCCCGGAGGGCGATGCTCTGGCGGTGCTCCCGTGAAGTCTTCCGTAAGCTATATACCGTGGGGTTGTTGGATAGGGTTGCGCCTTGGGTTATATACCGTGCATTTCATAAGTTGATGAGGCCGGAAGCTTAAGGGTGGATTATGAGGTGCGTGCCTTATCTCGTACGGATTCCGTTGGTTTATTTCCTCTGGCTTAGCTCCGCTTGATTGAGTTCGTGTTTCCAGCTTCTGGATCTCGTGGAGATGATGAAGATCCATTTTCTTCCGTGCAGAGCTCTCCAGGAAGTCCGGCTCTAAAATGAAAATGGAAATTTAATGTATCAGAGAAAGCTCTTTCCTTTCTCATCAGTGTCACACTTTCTCTTTTCCAATTGTTTCTTCCATTGTCTTGCATTGACGCAAAAGGAGATTAACTCCGCGCTTTCCCATTATGACCGCCCACCCCAAAATCCACTTTTCATCTAACAGTAATCTCATCATTTTTTTTTGTTTCTTACAGACTGTCTTTTCGTACCAGAAAAGACTACTCACTTACACTGTGAGATTAAGAAAATATGTAACCTGTTTTAAATTATTGTAAAATGCATTTAAATTGTGAATATGATTTATAGTTTTGAAATCTAGAATTCGAGTTAATTCCTTCAGAATTCTAGAGATTTTTTTTTAATTTCGATCCAGAACTTTTTTGAATTTTAATCAAACTAAAGAAAAAGTGAAGCGGAATTATTACAATAAAAAGTTTAAGTGTAAAGTTCCACTTGTGAATAGTACACGATCTGATGGAGATGCTTAAAACTAAATGGAGAAAGGAAGAGTGGAAGT
Organism: Bilobella braunerae; assembly: GCA_034694865.1. Classification (NCBI taxonomy): domain Eukaryota; kingdom Metazoa; phylum Arthropoda; class Collembola; order Poduromorpha; family Neanuridae; genus Bilobella; species Bilobella braunerae. The sequence continues at coordinate 80,009 of JAQFYP010000011.1, forward strand.
ACGTGGAGAAAATTTCGGCAGAGGGAGTCGGCGAAGACTTTCTCTGCTTTCACCAACATCATTTTTGTTTGAAAAAAAGAAGAAGAAAGTTTGAGTAGTGACATCCTGGGATTCGACAACATAAAAAAAAATTCATTTTTAAATTAGGACAAATTCTCAAAATATATTACTTTACTTGCACCACATTAGGAATACTAATTTGAACGCTTTCACAATTTATTGGGTGTTTTGATTATGTTTGGTGAATGTTTAGTTTGAAAAAGTGAAAATTAATTATGTACAAACATCTCTAAAATTCGTGTGCTTGCTTTCATGGGACACGCGAGTAGATGCTGACATTTGTCCAAATTCTTTATTCAGAGAAGAGTGACGCCGTTTATAAAAAAACACAATATTTAGTTACTAAAAGTGAATAAGAATTTTTCAGTTAAATGGACGACGGAGTTGAAAAATTAATTAGAATTTGCTTAGGTATGTAAAAATTGAGAGTTGTAACAAGTTATGACCCATAGATTGCTTCCAGCAGCATCCACTTAACTCAAGTTGTTCTTCAAATTCAATTTAAAATTCAAATTTAAAACTTGATTTGTAAGGGTCCTGAAATCAATGTATTCAGATATCGATAGTATTTATATATGATTTTTTTTTGTAAATGACATATCAGCAATATTTGAATCTAAATAGTGTTAACAAAAAAAGACTTTCATAAAACTCTTCACTGTAATTCTTGATTCAAAATATTAAATTCAGTAGTTTTGTGGTAGGAAACAGGGAGAATTCTTTAATCGTTCTAGATTCTATACTTTGTTGCTTTTCCTATTACTTTTTTTTGTCAAAATGAAGTACTTTGAGGCCCTTTGACTCCTTGCCGTGTTGAAAAAGCTTGAAAATTTGAAACTACTTTCACATAAAGCTTGACAGAGGGAGCTTGTTTCACTTTCTCTCAAGTTTGACAACGACAATTTCTAAAATAAAGGTTTGATTTTCAAAAAAAATCTAAAGTAACAAAAAATCAGTTTGAAATCCGCAGACAAATCAAAGTCTAATTTCAGGATTTTGAGTATTCGATATGTAAATATGAGAAGATTTCTAGAATTGTGGAGGAGTGATCAGATCTGCAGCATGCGGGACTGTGCGTTCAATTAAAAGGGAAAATCCCCCTGCACACAAACGCTTTGCCTGGACGTCGTAGGTCCCAATTAAAGTCCCATTCTCTCCTGTTTGTCCCAATGGCTTTCATTTCCATTTACAAGGGAAAGCCTCCTGCCTCCACAAAGTTGGAAAAGTTCTGGAAAAAGTTTTCCATTGTCTGAATAATGGTACTTATGAGAGTTGTAAACTGTCGTAAATTCTTTAGCAACTCAAACCAGTCAGTTGGGAATTATGTAACAACTCCAGGACCCTTCCAGCAACCCGTCCTGGAGTCACAAGACCAACATTCTTCCGCCCTCCCAAAACTACCCAGCCTCCACCACGGGCTCCACCGGCTCCACCATCCACCGCTTTCAAAATTTCCAAAGTATCCAACGAAAACTTTTCCAGAGAAAGAGATCCTTGGTTGACAATTCCCAAAGTTTGTCGTCGAGGAGGCTGGGGCCTTGAACATTCATAAATCTCCAAAAACTTTTGCAAATAAATTTAAATTATTGGCGAAAAAAGAAGTAGAGCGATTTTTGGCCATCGATGCCTATCCTCAAGATTTATTAGAAGAGAGCAGAGTGGATCTACGTTTATTGCTTGAACTCAATTATTATTTTATAGCCAAAGAAGGCCGTCCAAGGGCAAAAGAACCCAGATATTAAAATGTTTCCTGTTCTAGAACAGGCTTGTTTGGCTTTGTAAAAAAAAAAAAAAAAATACCAAAACACCTTTTTCTTACTTTTTTATATTCGAAAAAAAAAGAAGATAAAAATCAGTAAATTCGTTGTTCTCAAGTAAGTAAATATCCTTAATATCCTTAATATCATTAATATCCTTTGAATATTATAAAGCTACTAGCTGTATCGCCTCGCTTCGCGACGCTAACTTGGTAACAGCTTCCCGTAGTAACAATATTTCCGCCGTCACTATAAGGAAAATTCCCCAAAATCTGGAGCTATCCAAGTCATTATA
>JAQFYP010000012.1:0-79880 GCA_034694865.1 Bilobella braunerae
AGAGAAAGTAAAAAAAAAAGGCCGTCCCCTAAAAATTTTTTGGTTTCAAAACTCCGCCTCCACTTTAATAATTCGTCCAATCCATTTCAACTCCGCAGAAGATACATTGAATTCAATAAAGAGAGAGAGAGAGAGAGAGAGAGGAGAAAGAAAAAGTAGTGAAAATAAAAATGATGAATCATCTTCCATACTTTCTCCGGTTACCGTAAATTTCCAAATAGGGACGCAGAGCGTTTTTGTCTTAATATTTTGTGTAAAAAGAGAAAGTCCTGCGAACAAGATGTCGCTGTAGTTTAAAACAGAATTTCAAATTTGAAAAGAGCAAACGTAGTAAAAATTCATTAATGATGAATCATCTTCAATACTTTCTCCTTTTACCGTAAGCTTCCAACTAGAGGCCCAGAGCGTTTTTTAACATTTTTGTAAGAAAAGAGAAAGCTTAGAAAATGTCGCTGTAGAATAAAACAGAATTCAAATTTGAAAAGACAAAATGTAGTGAAATTTAAAATTGATGAATCATCTTCCATACTTTCTCCGGTTACCGTAAACTTCCAAATAGGGACCCAGAGGTGTTTCTTTTTAATATTTTGTACGAAAAGAGAAAGTCCTACGGACAAAATGTCGCTGTAGAATAAACCAGATTTCAAATTTAAAAAGAAAGTAGTAAAATTTAAAAATGATGAATCATCCTCCATACCTTCTATTTTTACTGTAAATTTCCGAATAGAGACACGTGACTTTAATGAGAACGTTTTTTTTTGTCTCATCAAATGAGAAAGTCCTATACAAAATTTTAAATTTTTAAATAGTTTAAATTTAAAAAAGAGAAAAAAAGGGTCAATTTAAAAACATCTTCCTTACTTTCTCGTTTTACAGCGAGTTTCCAAATAGAGCTTCGCCTAAATTCTTCTCAAGATGCATGTTGGATTCACTTTAAGTATAACACCAGAGAGTTTTTTTATATCTTGTACAAAAAGAGAAAGTCCTACAAACAAAATGTCGCTGTAAAATAAAAACAGATATGAAATTTAAAACAAGAGAAAATGTAATGAAATTTAAAAACAATGAATCATCTTCCTTATTTTCTCCTTTTACCGCAAATTTCCAAATAGAAACATAGCCGAGTCGAGAAAAAAAAAGAAAAAATATCTTCAAAAAAGTGAACTTTTTAAAGTTATAGTTACAGAGCGTTTTTCATGCATTTATTTCAATCGTCCGCTTTGTCCAACAAAGGACAAATGTGAATTATTTTCATTTTGAAAGCCAAGAACTTTCACCAGCCAGAACAATTCACAACTCATTGACATTTTGACATTACTTAAGTGTACAACGAAGAGAAATACAGAGCGTTTTTCAAGTATTGTACAAAAAGAGACCGTTAGCATACAAATGGAATTAAAATTCTAAAAATCTCCTTTGTACTGCAGTAAGTACACAAAGATTCTAGTCATAGGATTGAATGATGTTTTTTGGGACTTTCTGTTATTAAAAAAGGCTCTGTACTTTTTCAAATTACGGGACTAAATAAGGTAAACAAAAAAGTTTAGGACACATTAAAGCCAGTTTTTAAGAATCTGGGAGTGGATTCAACAGAAAAGAATCTGGGAGTAAATTCAATAGAAGCAGTATTTTTTGTTAGATTGAAATATTGAGTAGATTGAGAGTAAAAATTTAAGTTTTTAGGGCTCCTAAGCGGCCCTTTACGGTAAAACCCCTTACTTTTCTCTCTCCTGTCCCTTTTTTTCTCTTCCCTTGAAATATGATTGTATTCTGAGTTTTCTCCAGGAGGAGCCAATTCAGGATTTCAGTTCTATCGATTTTAGTAAGTTCGTTTTTTTTTGTAAGATCGAAAAAAAAAATTATAGAGCCCCGCCGTCATCTTTCTCTTTCAGAATTATATTAGATTTTTTTTCTTTTTTTTTTCTCCTCCTTTCTTTTCCCTTTTCTACTTTATTACCACTTTCCTTCAACTTCAACTTTCTATCTCCAAACTTTCTCTTTTTTTTTCTTTTTTTCCTTTCTCCTCCGCCCTGTTTGAAATGGATCGAAATCATGATATGAAATAAAATGAAAGGCTTTCTCTCTCTCCTTTTTTCATCCATTTCCCTCCATTGCCATGGTGACAGTGGGCCAAATCTAATCCAACTTTCAATCCCTTCAGCCTCCTATAGCCCCGTCCAAGGGACGACAATACGACAATTTCACATTTACTTTCTCCTCCTCCTATAAACTTTCACTTTTAACAGTCCCCTCTCTCTCTCTCTCCAAAATGAAATTACCGCTCTCCCCCACCGCCCTTCCTCTAAACTTTCAAAAATGGCGGCCCAACTCTCCAAAAATTTACAGCGGCGCCTCACTCCAAAAAAACAAGCTTTCCAATACGGAATTTACAGCCGCCTTTCACTCGAGTAGGTTCTTACGTCTCCTGAATTTACAACGGCGCTTCACTCGAAAAAAGCTATCCAAATGCTAAATTTACAACGCGTTTCTCTCCAAAGGCCTGCTACAAATACTGATCTTTATAGCGCGCACCACTCCAAAAATTAAACTTAATGTTAATGCTAAACTTATAACGCGCATTAGTCGAAATGTTTACCAAAACGATTTACAAAATGCGCACCACTCCAAAATCTTTCCAAATGCTAAATTTACGTGTCATTTGCACGGCTTGGAAGGTTTAGATTTTATTATTATTTAATAATAATAAAATTTTATTAAATATGAAGGTTTTATTCTGCTTTAGGTTAAGATTCAGTTTAAGACAAAATCTTTCGGTTTAGATTTTATTATTATTTAATAATAATAAAATATTATTCAATATGAAGGTTTTACTTTTCTTTAGGTTAAGATTCAGTTTAAGATAAAATCTTTCGGTTTAGATTTTATTATTAATTAATAATAATAAAATATTATTAATCAATAATAATAAAATATTATTAAATATGAAGGTTTTATTCTTCTTTAGGTTTAGATTCAGTTTAAAACAAAATCGAGTCGATTTCACTTGGTTTTTTTAATACATAGTAAGACGTCGTTTGAAAAATATTTTAGAACTTGGCTAGTAAATTTCACAAAAAAATGCAGATAATACGGCGTGACGCTGCGATATGTGAATTTAGGATGACTGAACAAAATAGGTTTTAAATCGCTTAGGTTTACATTTTTAGGTTTTTTTTTTTAAAACTAGACCTACATACACAATTTTAAAAAGAAACTAGAACAGCACAATTTTTAAAATAGAAAAACTGTAACATTTTTTAAACGTTAGCAAATATGTTTTAAATTGCAAAGGTTTATAGTTCACGTGTTTTTTTTTCTAACTAAAAAAAAAATTTTAAAAAAAAAGACTACGAAATTTTTCAAAATTGAAAAACTGTGAACTTTTTTTTTCAATTTCGTTTTTCTTTAGGTTCTGTAGGTGACGAGCTTCGAAAGCGGGGAAAGTGCAAGTGGTTCAATGTGGCGAAAGGATGGGGATTCATTACGCCGGAGGACGGAAGTCAAGAAGTGTTTGTACATCAGGTAACCTTAATTAATTACTTAAATAACTAATTACAAATAATTACAGACAATTAATTAGTTAAAACCCTTTTTGTAATAACTTGGTCACGTGATGTTCCGGTTTTAGAATAAGTGAAACATTGTGCTCTCCCACGCCAGAAAGTGTTTTACTGGAAATAACGGCAGCATATTTTCAACTTGCAAGTTTAGAAGCTCATCAACGCTAAAAAAAGTAATAATTTAGTCTATTACAATTTAGTATGAAATTGTGATGCGATTTAGTTGCAACTTTGTTTTTTTTTGTTTTGTTTTGTTTGTTTTGTTTTTTTTCGTTTTTTTTTTTTTTTTTTTTGCATTATTGGGTAAAATTGGTCCACGTTGGTACCCTTGCGTTTTGGTGGACTTTGGCCAGGGAGCCCTTCAAAATTCGTCCAAAAGTTGCGGTGAAGCCCTTGGCATTCGCCGGTAGCATAACCTTGTGGCGAAGGGCCCTTCTGAAAATTTCAAAATTGAGATCAGTGTGTTTTGAAAAACAGTCAACTGGTCCTTGGGCCCTTCATCTGTCCCTTGACTCTCCATTCAGTCCCTTCCAGAGGAGCCCTTCCATTGTGTCTCACTCAACAATGACTTATTGGCCAAGGGGCCCTTTACAAGGAGCCCTTTACAAGGAGCAGTTTTGTTGAGCACAAGCCTGAAAAATATTTCAAAAATTAACACTATTTCACAAAAGGATTTTTCATCAAGAGCTCAAAAAATTTTTTGGAAAATTTTACACTTTTAACTTCTGCGGAGTAGCCCCCCTTAAGACTAACTTTGGTTTTAAAGGGCCTCCTACAGGGGGCCCTTGGTAGGATTTGGCTCAAAGGAGCCCTTTACAAGGAGCTACAGTTTTGTTGAGAACAAGCCAAAAATATTTCAAAAATTAACACTCCTTCACAAAAGGATTTTTCATCAAGAGCTCAAAAATTTTTGGAAAATTTTACATTTTTAGCTTCTGAGGAGTAGCCCCCCTTAAGACTAACTTTGGTTTTAAAGGGCCCCCTATAGGAGGCCCTTTCCGCATTAGCTCTCATTAAGGGCCCCAACATGGAAATTCAATCTTTTCGAAAATCCGTAGCGCATCTGAATAAATATAGGGAAAAGTTGGGCCCTTATTCAAAAACAATTTTAGAGGACTTTAAGGGCCCCCATTCTGAAACAGACACAAAGTCGTTGCATGCAGATTCCATTTCGTTGGGCATTGTTATTGAAATGAAAATGGCCACATGCAGATGGGCCCTTAGAAACTGGAAAAATAACCCAAGGGTAGGCCCTTGGCGAAGGGACAACAACAAAGGGCCCATGGTTGACCATGACCATCAGGGACAAGGAGAGGAGGCCCTTTAAGGGCCTCGAAAATTGCTGCCCAATGCTAATGCTCTACTAAAGGGGGCCCCTTAAGTCACCACTAATACTGCGCAACACTCAAATTCAAATAAGGGGGCCCTTAAGTCACCACTAATACTGCGCAATAACTCAAATTAAAATAAAGGGGCCCTTAAGTGAGCACTACTACTGCGCATTACTCAAATTCAAATATGTGGACTCTTGACGTCGCACAATGTCTCGAAGAAAATAATTTACGGCGAATAATTTCGTCAGTTCGAAGACAGTTCTAACCGTTTTCTTGAAGAATCATGTAGGGATGTACTGAAGATGTTTGTGATGTTTTAAGATTTAAAAAAAAAAACATTTTTTAAAAACAACTTTTTTAAAAATTTTTTGAAAAACTTGTTCTAAATTTCAGAGTGTTATTCAAATGACGGGTTTTCGAAGCCTGGGGGACGATGAGATGGTTGAATTTGAGTTCAAGGAGTCTGACAAAGGGATGGAGGCTACGCTGGTCAAGGGCATTGACGGAGGGGAGTGTAAGGGCTCCCATCGAAGGCCCGCTGCCAAGAAGAAGGTCAAGAAAATAAGGTGAAACCCTTTTTCTAAAATTTTTAGAAAAACTAAATTTTTAGAAAAACTTAAGTTATTAGAAAAACTAAATTCTTAGAACAAAAGTTATAATGCTGCACGCCGTTCAAAAGAAATTGAAAAAATGTTATAGGAATTATACATGTTTTGAAGATTAGAAAGTTCCATGGCATAATTGACGCTCTTCAGTTATGGAGTTTAAGATCCAAAAAATTTCAGAAAAACTTTTTAGATTTTTTTGAAATTTTAAAAAACTTTTTTTTTTTTAATTTTTGTAAAATGCCAGATGCTACAACTGCGGCGACTTGTCCCACCACATCGCATCCAAGTGCAGCCTCGGCCCTCAGCCCAAGCGATGTCATAGCTGCAAATCAGACGAACACCTCATCGCAGACTGCCCCAAGAGGATTGATCGCAACAAAAACAACAAAGTGAGACACTGTGCATCTTTAGAAAATAATTTTAAAATTTTAGCTCATTTTTCAAAATACAAAAATTTCTCAAAAAAATTTTCAAAATTTATTTGAAAATTCTAACCGTTTTCTTCTTCAAAATCCTTCCGATTTCAGCAAATGAAGAACGAAAATGCAACACTTACAAACGGAAATTGCAACGGACCCGCAAGCGTCAGTCCTCAATTGATCATTTCCTCGGAAATTCCTCTCAAAGGTAATTTAAACCCACATTTTCAAAAAAAAAAACAGCGATTCAGCGATTTGAAAATTACATATAAGCTCTTACATTTAAAAAAATCAGCGATTCAGCGATTAGAAATTTCAATCTAAGCTTAGTTTAGTTTAAAAATTTGCTAAACCTTTCGCTCACAGCCGACAGTCACAACTGAAATTCAAAAATAATATCCTTGTCTGCTTTTCGTTTTTTATTGATCGGCGTACATTTTGTGCATAAACAACCCCATTAAAATCCCCCAATTTAACCAATCTTTTAATTGATGATTAACGTTAATTAATCATTAAGTTAATTAACTTATTTAATTTTGATTTCAGAACCTCCAGTCGAAACCACCAAAATCAATGGAGTATGCTGAGCACTTAAGTATAAGAGAAAAAAAAAAGAGTCAGAAAAAGCAACCGGACGCAATCCAAGCATTCTAGAGCACTTAAATCCCTAATTTATTCAAAGAGTAAAAAAAATCTATTTTACATGTTTTTGTTTTTTTCGTAATCGATTTTTACTAGATTAATACCGGATTAAAAACCAGCCCGAGTCAGTTCGTGACCAAAAACGAGTCATTCAAAGAAAAAAAAAACATTTTCGATCATCGAAATACTGTTTTGTAGTTATTAAAATTATATTTTAAATGTTTTTAATCATTTTTACTTGTTTTGTTGTTTTTAATAATAATACTTTCGTGTGCTGTGCGTTTTTTGAGTGAGTGCAGGACAAAGTGGTGTATGACAATAGAAAGTTAACTTCGAACGTAATTAAATTATTAATTAAATGTGTTAATTGTTCAATTAAATGTGGTTAATTGTTCAATTAAATGTGTTAATTGTTCAATTAAATTAACTTTTAAGTAGAATTTACGTCCCGTAGATCTCGATTTAGTGACTAAAAACCGTAGTTTTAGCCATCTCACAACGTCTCATTTTCGTCTTGATTTCGTTTTTAAATTTTTCGTTTTCGATTTCAGGCTCTCTCCGTAACAACTTGACAGGGTATTCTGGAAATGTAAATTAAAAAGTCTCTGTAAAAGCATGCTCCCACTTAATTACCAGTTAGTTAAAGTAAGTTAATTAAGCAATTAACTTAATTAACAATTAACAATTAACTTAATTAACAATTAAGTTAATCACCATTAGTTAGTTGAAGAGTTAGTCGATTAGTGAAAGAAAAAACAAAAAATAAATTATTCAAATATTCTTAATGGGAAAAACCTCCCATTCTCCAGAAATTAAAGACAGTTTACACAGAAGAGGCAGAAATGTACCGTGAGTTTTTTAAGTACACAGCATTTTTTTTTTTCGAATAAAAGTTTTTTTTTCTTTTATTGAAATTTATTATTGAAATTGAAATTTAGGTCGTCACACTACGGAAGACTAGCAGTCATTAAAGTCTCATTCACCCCAAACGTAAAACAATAAAGGTCATTGAACTGAAGTATGACAAGAGGTCAGAGGTCAACGAAATAAAGTATAAGAGGTCAAAGGTCAAATAGGGTTTTAGCCATTCGAGTCATCCAAACATGTTCCATTTCTTGAAACTATCACAAACCCGGGTTCGTTCACGCTCCGCTCCCTCTCGTCCAATGGGAATTCAGGCAAAATTGGACTGTCATCTCCACGTAGCTGACCCAATTGCTCCCGTAATTTCTTATGGAATTCCACAAGGCTCTCCTGAAAATTAAAAATTTCAATTTCAAAATTTTGAAAACTTTTTCAAAATTTTTCAAAATTTTACATTTTCACTTTGACGTCTTCTCAGTTCTGTGTAAAATTCCTCCGGCCTCAGTCCCTGTTCCCTTTCCTTTGCCGCTAATTGACTCTCGAGCGCCGCTTTCTGCCGCTTCAAACTTTCAATCTCTGAGTTGTATTGGAAGTACTCTTGTGCCAACTGCAGATTAACACAAAATTTTAAAAATTCAAAAATTCAATTCAAAATCAAAATATACCGTGCGTTTTTTAAGCATTGATCACCTTTCTGTGCTGCTCGAATATTTTGATGGATTCTGGTAAGTGTGACGCGGGAGGAACTGGCTGGAGCTCAGGTTCGAGCATGAAGGACGCATCCTCCTGTTGATGGCTTCTGGCTCCTGCTAGCAAAATCAAAACTTTTTTTTTTCAAAATTTTTCTTTCAAAATTGACCAGTTTTTCATAATTTTATTTCAGAATTATTTTGAATTTCTTTTTAAAAAAAAATTAAAATTCTGTCCAAAATTGACCCGTTTTTCAGAATTTCAGTTTAGATTTGAATTGCTTTTTTGAAATACTGCGCACATCGGTTTCGTAATTCAAAACTCTGACCAAAATTGACCCCCAATTTATTTTCAGAACTGTTTTTGCTTTTTTTTTTAATTCTACATACAATGGTTCCGTTTATAAAAATTCTGGCCAAAACTAACCCGTTTTTCAGAATTTCATTTTAGATTTCAAAAACCGCCGAAAATGGTTTCATTTTTTTTTTCAAAATTTGGGCCATGATTGTTCAAAAAGAGCTTACATATCTTGACGATGAACTTGAGCAATGACCGCCATGATATGTCAATTTTATCAATTTCACTCAAACCATTACTATGGTCAAAACTAAACAACTTGAGGCTTGAACTCATATTTTTTTAAAAATTTGATCTTCAATTTTAAAATTGCTCTTTTGAAAAAAAAAAATTGTTCAATTAAAAATTTGAATTATATTTGAAAATTACAAACAAAATTTGTCAAAAATTCAACCCCTGTCACACGGTGTACAAAAAACGAGAACAGTACAAAAGTTTCTGTCGACTACACATCCAAAAACAACATTTCAGAACATGTTTTAAAAATAGAATTGCGAATGTGAGTTTTAAAATTAGAACCAGAAGGACGAACTTTTTTTTGTTTCAAACAAAAAATCATACTTTTTTTTTGTTTCGAAACAAAAAACAGATTGTTTTAAACAAAAAAAAAAACAGAACAGTAGATGTTTGAATTGGAAACAATCTGGATTTACCTGATCCAGCAACCGGGCGGTGAGGAGTTCCGGGCAAGAAAACGCTGTCTGGCGTCGGGAAGTCTCGAAAATCCAGCGTAGAACCATACGACGAAGAGCGTCTGTGACCTTGAATCAACATAAAAAATACACTCAAAATCGCTTAAAAATCAGCGATTCTGGGCTGAAAACGCTTGAAGCGATTAAATCAAATTTACCTGCAACAGGGTGAGGTCGGACTTGACCCGCCGAATCCAAACGGTTTCGAAGTACCGGCCGTCCAGCGTCGATTCCGCTCGGATCGTAGACACTCAAATTCTGTTGACTTAGGAACTGACCCGTGTCAGCTAACAGGGCTTTTGTACCTTGACCCCGCCCTGGCCCTCCTGACCGCGGCGGTGGCACAGGCCTCTGCAGTGTTCCGGCGGGGTAAGGGCTGTTTGGTGGGGCTGCTGCCGGGGACCATGGCACAAAACGAGTTGGTGGGGCAGGTTGCCCCGCCACAACCCTACTCCTCCCTTCATCACTTTCCGGAGAATTCAAACTTTCCTGGGAAAAGTTTCCGGAGAGGTTTTTCGGTTTCGGGCGAAGTTTCGGTTTCGGTGAAAATTTTTGAGTTTCCGGTGAAAACGGTCCGGGATCGGGTTTGGGTTCGAGCCGAGCGATTTCCGGTGTTTGCATCATCAAAATATCGTCACTCTCACCACCGAATCCCCAAGCGTTCTAAAAAGTTCAAACAAACACGGTTTTTTGAAAATTTTACTTTTTTTCTTTTTTTTTTTTTTAAAAAGTTGAACAACGGTTTTTTTTCTTTTTGAAAAAGTTGAACCGTTTTTTTTTTGAAAAAGTTGAACAACGGTTCTTTTTGTTTTTTGAAAAAGTTGAACAACGGTCTTTTTTTTAAGTTGAACAACGGTTCTTTTCTTCTTTTTTTTTCGAAAAAGTTGAACAACCGTTTTTTTTTTTCAAAAAGTTGAACAACGGTTCTTTTTGTTTTTTGAAAAAGTTGAACAACGGTTCTTTTTGTTTTGAAAAAGTTGAATAACGGTTCTTTTTTTTTTTTTGAAAAAGTTGAACAACGGTGTTTTTTTTTTGAAAAAGTTGAACAACGGTTTCTTGAAAATTTTTAAAAACAACTTACTGGATCGGTTTCTATTTGCAACGGCGGTAAGTCTTGTGGGAGGCCGTGCTTAGGAACGGTTTTCACACCGTGGAATTCCGGGAAGACGTCAGCTTCGTCGTTGTAGTTAAAGTTGTCGTCTGCATCGTCCAAGGTCGTGTCGGCGGGTTCTGTTTTGTCTGAAAAAAGAAACCGCAGAATGTAAAAAAAACGCTGGCACCGCGGCGGTGCGATTTTTAGAAACCGTGGCCTCACCCGGTTGCTCAACGGCGGCGGGCAGTGGCGGTTCACTTTCGGGTGACACCGTGGAGAGGACTAGCGGTTCCTCGGCACCAGGAAACAATTGACAGAGAAGCGTCATGATTTTCACGACTTGCTTCATCGAGGGCCGGAGCCGTGGATTCGCATCCCAGCATCTACACCGTGGAAAACCGTGGTTAATTGCCAATTAACTTTAAATAACCGTGGTTAATTGCCAATTAACTTTAAATGGCCCCGCTTTAATTGTCAATTAAAGTTAACCTCGTCATGAGCAGTTCAATGGGCCGCGGGCAGTTTTGTATGAGAGCGGGCCTCATGCCGTTCAACGCCGCGGCCCAGGAGATGGCCACGGCGCGAAACTCCTTCATCTCGTCGAACGGTTTTTCACGTGTGAGCACTTGCCAGAGGATGATGGCCCAACTGTACACGTCACACTTTTCGTCATACGTCGAACCTATGACATCAACAATTAACTTTATTAATTAACAATTAACTCAATTAACAATTAACTCAATTAACTTAACACAATTAACTAACTTTTGAACACTTCCGGAGCCATCCAGAGCACTGAGCCCTTGTTATTGGTCATGTTGGTGTGGTAGTCACAAACGGTGCCAAAGTCACAGATCTTGAGAACCGTGCCCCCGGCGAAGAGGAGGAGATTCGGCGGCTTGAGGTCACGGTGCAGAATAGGAACGGTCATGCCGTGGAGGAACGCAACACCTTTCGCCGTTTGCAGAGCCCAGCTCAGAGCATGCGCCGCGGTGTAGTCGTACCGCGGTTGATGGCCGTGGAGCACTGAAATGAAACACGGTTTTTGAGCGTGAGCGGTTTTCTTTAATTGGGAAGCCAGGACACCGTGGAAATCGACTCTTAGAACTTTACGTTCATTGTTAAGATTAGGATACCTTAAGGTTCCCTTAAGCGTAACATTGCAAAAACCGTGGAAAAACCGTAAGGTTAACCCTACGGTTTTTCCACGGTTAACCCTTGACCACGATTGGTGGATTTTCACATTATGTTTTGGTTTGATAATTAAAGTTATGATTAGGTGGTGAACAAAAAAGTTTTAGAACTTCTGTTTTACTGTTTTGTTAACAAAATCAGGGGTTAACCCTTAATTGGGGTTAAGTTAACCTTAAGGTTAAGGTTAACCTCTGACTAGGTGGAATTAGGTTAATCGATTAGGAAGTAAGGGTAATGTGAAAACAGGAGTTTTAGGACTTCTGTTTACTATTTACTGGTTACAAAGTCTGGGGTTAACCCTTAAATATGGTTAAGTTAACCTTAAGGTTAACCTCTGACTAGGTGGATTAGGTTAATCGATTAGGAGGTAAGGGTACTGTGAAAACAGAAGTTTTAGAACTTCCGGTTTTACTGTTTGGAGCTGTTAAGAGAATCTGGGGTTAACCCTTAAATGGGGTTAAGTTAACCTTAAGGTTAAGGTTAACCTTAAGGTTAAGGTTAACCTTAAGGTTAAGGTTAACCTCTGACAGGTGGATGAGGTTATCGTAAAGGTAATAGCTGAGGGGGTTAATTATTTTCGTTCACTGTTGAGGATAACCATTGAAAGATGTTTGTTAACCCTACGGTTAACTCGGGTTAACCCTTTCGAAGGGTTAAGGGGTTAAGGGTTACTCACAGCTGTAGAGAGATCCGCAGTCGGCGTACTCGATGACGAGGCAGACGGGATTGTCACACTCTCCAATTAATTGAATGATGTTGGGATGGGACACGCGGGCCAATTGCATCTTCTCGTTTTCAATTGACTTGAGCTCCGAGTCCATCTCCACGATTTTCTTCACGGCGACGTGACCACCGCGCCACTTGGCCTTGTACACGATGCCGAAGGACCCCTTCCCGATGATCTATGTCAACAAACAGCGATCAATGAACTGATAAATCGCTGAAACGCTGAAATCAGCGATAGCGCTGGCTGTCACTTACGTCCAACTCGCTGAGTTCACCAAAGTCAATCTTCTCCACAGCTTGCGCTGGAAGCGACGCTGCGTTCGAACGGCTCATCTTCCGCTTAGGTTACGATAGGATACTTTCAGCACATCCAGTATTTCCAGCATCCAGCATCCAGTACATCGGTAAATCTCAGCTGTACAAACGCAAGATAAAGCCAATTAACATCTCAATTAACTAAATCATCGTTAATTAACATCGTTAATTAACATCGTTAACTGTGTTTTCACTAATTGACGAGGATGAGGTTAACTTAATTGACTTACGAATCCATAGCTAATTGCGATTTCCCAAACTATCGTAATTAACGATCGTCTTCGATTATGATTAGTTAAGTGTTCTTGATTAGTTAATGACGATTGAGACGAGGTTAATTAAGTTGATAATTAAGTACTCGAGTCAAGGGTCCACTCATATCGCTAATCGTCAAAACTTCTTATCAATTAATCTTAATTTAATTAGCGATTAACAACATTTAAATATAGTAGTTTTTCTGACCCTTTGCCTTATTATCTTGTTTTTATTTCACTTTGGCTAATTCAAGGAAATTAATTTCGAGACTGGCGCCAAAACGAGACCTGTTGACAAAACCGAGACCAAGATAAGGTATCACGTAACTTTTTAATTGATTTGTTTACATTCTCACTTTCATTCATTCGATCAAAGTGATGGGTCATTGTTAATTAATAATTAGTTAATTAGTTAATTGACACCACTCAATTACTAATTAGCGATTAAGCGGACCGTCCGCTTCCTTATCCCCTCCCTTACCGGCGTTTCGAAGGCCCTTGAAGATTGACATTGACGCTGCGTAAACGATTGATCAAATTTACACATCATCTCGATCAGCCCTTCCTTCCAGCCTCTGCTCTGCCATGCGCTGATCGCTGCTTCAATCGCTGCAATATTGTAGTAAGTAATTGGTCTCTCTTAATTAGTTGTCCAGGGAACATTCCGATTAAGTAAACCCGGTTTCATTTTGTTGTTTGTTTTCAGCGATCGATCCAATCCAAATGCAAGTTCAGATGACAGAATCGCTGTGAAAAGTTCAGTGCAAATCGCTTCGACGCTGAAGTTGACATTTCGCTTTCTTTTTAGAAGAGACCGATATTCCGGGATTTCGGATCCTGGATCTATGTCATTGACATCGGCGATTTGGGCATTAGCTGGATCAACGCTTCAACACTAAGCTGAATCAGCGATTTAAGCCGAATCAGCGATGTCCGGGTTTGGAATTCTGAAAGCGATTACGACGATGGTGCTCCTTGTTGTCCAGTACGAGAACCTGTCGCCTGGAAGCGGTTCCAGCAAATCAGTCGATTCAGCGTCGTGTGTTGGGCTGGTTCTCGCGCGGAAGGGGAGCAAGGGGATACCGAAGAAGAACATGGCGCTGCTCAACGGTCAGCCGCTGATACACTGGGTGCTGGAAGAAATGATCGAAAGTGAAGGTAATCGCTGCCGATACTTCCAAAGCATTCCAGCGATTGAACAGTGATCCTGGAAGTATTCTGAAATCCCGATTGATTGATGATTGATGATTGTGAATTCTGATTCAGCGTTTTCCACAATCTGGGTCTCCACAAACGATCCAGAGATCAGCGATTACGTAACCAGTACCAAACCCACGGTGGAGGTGCATGACCGTGCGTGGTACACGGCGACTGACGAGGCAACATCGCTGACAGCTGTTCAAGAGTTTCTCAGTTTCCATCCCGGTAAGTCAAAAATACTGGCAAGTATCTGAATACTTTCAAAGTATTTTGCAGTACTTTCAAAGTATTTTACAATACTGCCAAGTATTTTAATGTTGTACAAGTACAAGTTACTCATTCAAGTAACTGTTTTTGAGTAAGCGCCGTGATTTACACACCGTGTTTTTTTTTGTCTAGAGGTCGCCACCGTTGGACTGGTCCAGGCCACCTCTCCCTTCCTCCAGCGCAGCTACCTCCAAGAGGCCGTGACGCTGATGAACGCTTACAATTTGGATTCAGTGTTCTCCGTGACACGGCAGCGCAAACTGCGCTGGTCGACCGCTTCCGAGAGTGACATCAAGTCGGGCCACTGGGCACAACCGCTCAATTTCGATCCAGCGCAACGGCCACGGCGCCAAGACTGGAGCGGTGAACTCGTCGAAAACGGAATGTTCTACTTCGCACGGCGCCAAGTCGTTCTCGACGGACTCCTCCAAGGAAAACGGTAAAAAGAGCTTATTTTTCATTGAAACTTTTCGCTTTTTTCATCAACATTGTTCGCCTTTTTCATTGAAATTTTCGTTTTTTTTTTATTGAAATTTTGTTGTTTCGTTGAAATTTTCGTTGTTTTAATTGAATTTTGTTGTTTCGTTGAAATTTTCGTTGTTTTGATTGAAATTTTCTGTTGTTTTATTATTGAAATTTTCGTTATTTTGATTGAATTTTTCTGTGGTCCATCATTGAAATTTTTTGTTGTTTCATAGAAATTTCGCTTTTTCTTTTCATTGAATTTTTTCAGTGTTTTCATTGAAGTTGCTTGATTTTCATTAAATTTTTTTCTTTTCTTTTTTCCATTGAAATTGGTTTTGCATCGAAAATTTTCATTTTTTCATTGAAATTGGTTTTGCATCGAAAATTTTCGTTTTTTCATTGAAATTTTTTCTATTCAAAATTTTCATTCTCAACATGAATTTTTGGATTGTTGTGTTATGCAGGTCACATTACGTCGAAATCCCTCAGAAGCACAGCCTAGACATCGACACTCCTCACGATCTCACCGTGGCAAATCTGCTCATGCGCGAATACTCAAAGTCTGATTCCTCCGATGCGGTCATTGCTGAAGACAAATACAAAAATATTAGCAAAGTTGACCTCTAGGAAGTGAAACTTGACCTTCAAGAGGTCAACGTTGACCTATATGGGGTCAACATTGACCTATATGGGGTCAATCATGACCTTTCAGAGGTCAACTGCCAAAAACAAACTTAATCTAAAAGTGCGTCTTTCGCATTTCTTGTGATACTCTTCGTCCTACCCTTGTAACAATTGGTAAGCAGTCGTAGGTTGTAGGTCGTAGGTTGCAGGTTGTAGGTCGTAGGTTGCAGGTTACTGTAAGCTTAACAATAGTCTCAAATATAAAAAACTGTACAAAAAAGCGTCACTTTTAACTTCCTGTGATACTCTGTCCTAACCTTGTACTGATTTTTCAAGCGTCGTAGGTTGCAGGTCACTGGTTGCAGGTCACTGTAAGTCTAATAGTCTCAAATATAAAAAAAAAAGCGTCTCTTTTAACTTCCTGTGATTCTCTCTGTCGTAACCTTGTACTAATTTTTCAAGTGTCGTAGGTTGTAGGTTGCAGGTTGCAGGTCACTGTAAGTCTAATAGTCTCAAATATAAAAAAAAAAGCGTCTGTTTTAACTTCCTGTGATTCTTTCTGTCGTAACCTTGTACTTATTTCTCAAGCGTCGTAGGTTGTAGGTTGCAGGTTGTAGGTTGCAGGTTGTAGGTTGCAGGTTGCAGGTTGCAGGTTACTGTAATGTTTAATAATACTCTCAAATACAAAAGCGCAATCAGCGTCATGCCTCGAATATTTCGCACTTACTCGTGTGACATGAAAAAAAAAATTCTCCTTGAGAAGCAGCGTCATGAAATGTACAGTTAAGATAAGACAGAGGACATTGGATCCTTAAGTGAAGCACGCGGATAAGAAAAGATGCGAATTTCCTGTCCTCACTTCCACATCTCTCTTTGACATAGGCACATTGCAAAAGCGATCACGATTCAGCGATTCATTCCCAATTCAGCGATTCATTCTAGAAAGCACGAAAAAACGCAAGGTTACAACAATGAAGGCGTCTTTTTTGTTACTCGTCCTTGGAGTACTCGTTGGGCTGTCAATGACCTTGTCAGAGGTCGAAGGTAACGATTCAATCATCAAAAAAATCATTTTTCAATCAGCGATTTCAAATCGCTGATTTCACCCATTTCAGGACGGCCGGATCCGTCTCCAGCGTTTTTCACGAACCTGTTCGAGTCCATGGGCTTTCGGCCCAAGCGCTACAGGCAGGGAACCTACGTTCCGCCCAACGGTCAAGCGATGCCGCGGAAGCCGTCGTCGAGCGCTGACGAGCCCAAGGTCAAAATCAGCGGAATCGGGTCAATGGTCAAGGACTGCCCGGAGGGCTTCGCCATGGCACGCACTGGAACCTGTCAGCGTATTTTCGCTGTCGACGACTGGAAATAGCGCTTCAAGCGTCCGGAAGTGGCGCTTTAAAATTAGGCTATTCGCTGAATCGCTACGCGTCAAATACGCTGCGGCTGCACATCCTGTTTAAGTTCTGTACAAATCACGCGTAATTTTCTCTTATTTCTAATGCATAACTTTAGTTCCGAACAAAAAATCATTTGAAATTCTGCACAACGGTAAACACTTTAGTAGTTTTTGTGGTCGAATAACTTTCTTTAGTACTTAAAATTTTAGTTGAATTTTTTGAAAAGTCAATTTCAAAATTAATATTTTTTTTAAAAAGCGTCTTTTTTTAAGTTGACTTTTTTTTGAAGAAGTTACATTTTATGAATTAAGTTGACTTTTAGGTTAGGTTTAGGTTAGTAAAATTGTATCAAAGAGGTTAACTTTTTTTAAGTGGAATTTTTTTGAAAAAGTTAATTAAAAAAATATCTTTTGAAAAGGTTTAATTTTTTAAAAAAAAAGTTAATTAAAAAAATATCTTTTGAAATGGTTTAATTTTTTTAAAGTTAATTACGCTTTTTAAAAAAGTTAATTTTCTTTTAAAGTTTTTTCTAAGTAAACTTTTTCCTTGAAAAAGTCAAATTTTTGATTATCACGAATAGGTTTAACAAATTGTTAGCTAATTTTAATTGAGTTTTAATTTTAATTGTCTTTAAAAGTTAAAATGTTAAAATCGTGTTTGGAGGAGGGCGTTGGCCAAAACAATAACAATTCTCCAGCACATTTTTTTAACTTTGTAGCCTTCAATATCCTGGATAAGTTTATGTGAGGTGGGGTTAGCATTAACGTAATTAAGCTAATTAGCATAATTTCAATCTGAAGGCAGACAGTCTTGCGGAAGCGTCTGCGACTTTAATAAATCCTGGCGATTTTTGCCGCAAAAAATCGGGGAGTTGCGGAAAACGTTACCGCCTTGTCATGAGCGTTGATTTCGATTTTTTTCGGCTGATTCTTAAGATCGTCTTAAGTGGTTTGAGATGATTGATATGCAAATGAGCCAATCGAAAAAAATCATTGTCTCACGTTTCCTCACTGCAATTCCTCAATTGACTCCTCATTGCCAAGGTCATTCCTCAATTATGATTGGAGCCAATTAGTCAATTAACTCAGGTAAGGCTCAGGTGTATAAATACTTTACACTGCTCACTCTTCGCTTCAGTTACAGTGCAGGTTCACTCACGACTACTTTTCAACAATGAAGTTCTTGGTGTGTTCAAATATGAATTTTTAAAAAAATTTAAAACAACTTTTTCCAACTTTTAAAAAAAAATTTAAAACAACTTTTTTCAACTTTTAAAAAATTATTTAAAACAACTTTTTCCAACTCTTAAACAAAAAATTTAAAACAACTTTTTCCAACTCTTAAACAAAAAATTTAAAACAACTTTTTCCAACTTTTTAAAAAAAAATTAAAACAACTTTTTCCAACTTTTTAAAAAAAAAAATTAAAACAACTTTTTCCAACTTTTTTAAAAAAAATTTAAAACAACTTTTTTCAACTTTTAAAAAATAATTTAAAATAACTTTTTCCAACTTTTAAACAAAAAATAAAACAACTTTTTTTAAAACCTTAAATCAACTTTTCAACTTTGTTAAAAACTTTTTTTTAAACGATTTTTTTTTAACTTTTTTAAAATTTTATTAGGCCGTTTTCGCTGGTTTGCTAGCCGCTGCAGTAGCAGCCCCTCAAATCTACACCGCTGCTCTTGCTCCAGGATTGACAACCAGCCAGTTCCATGCCCAAGACACGCTCGGACAGTACAGCTACGGATATGCAGGTAAAAACTAATTAATTAAATTAATTCAAAACTAATTGAAGTTAACATAATTAACTTATTAATTAGCAAGTTGGGTTAACTAACTAGGTTATTAAAAACGCTTGAAATTGCTGCGCAAACCTGCTTTAGTTTAGATACAGGCGAAATTTGATGGATTATTTTTAGAATGGCGCAGAACTCTTTTTCCATGAGATCCAATTAATTTTGTTAATTTTCAAAACGATTGCGCGATTCTTTTTGATTACTTAAAAATTCAATTTTTAAATCGTTTTTGTAAAAATTATTCGTTTTGATTCCTTAAAAAATTCCTTCAAAAGAATGGATTGAAAACAAAGCTTTGATTTCTTCAAAATTCAAATTTGGAATCGATTGTTTTTTTAATTCTTTGATTTCCTGAAAAAAATTAATCATGAAATCAATTTTTCAAAAAATTCGTTTCGATTTCTTAAGTTTCATTTTGAAGGAAAGGCATAAGTCAATTAAATCAATGTTTTAAAAAATTGGTCAAATTGTGTTATTATTTTCCAATTTTTTTTTCTTAAATATTGTTACCTAATTTCCTTAAAAATTCCACTTTGAAATCAATTTTTGAATCGACTTTTCAAAAAGTTTTGAATTCTAAAAAAAAAGTCAAGTTCTTCAAATTGATTAAAAAAACACCATTCTTAGAAATTCCAATTTGAAATCCATTTTTTTTTACATTGTTTTGATTTCTTTGAAATTCAAATTTTAAATCGTTTCTCCAATAAATCGTTGTGATTTTTTGAAAATTACATTTTCAAATCGGTTTAAAAAATCGTTTTGATTTCTTAAAAATTACATTTCCAAATCGTTTTAAAAATCCACTTTTTTTTTAAACAGGCGGACCATCAGCCAAGCAGGAGACTCGAACCGCCGACGGCATTACGCGCGGAAGCTACTCCTACGTCGACGCTTACGGTATTCTGCAAAGTGCCAATTACATTTCCGATCCGGTCAACGGCTTCCGCGTGTCACGAACCGACCTTCCAGTGCCCGTCGGCCCTGTCCCAGTCGCTGCACCAGTGATCGCTGCTCCAGCCCACTTCGCTGCACCCGTCGTCGCTGCACCCGCCTTCCAGCCCGCACCAATCGGAGACACCATTGAAGTCGCTGCAGCCAAGGCAGCTCACTTCCAAGCCCACGCCGAGGCAGCCGCTCGAGCCGCTTTCTAAACGCTGAGCAGCGCAAGCGCAAGCAGCAGTTTCACCTTCCTGACCTCATGGACCTCTCAAGGACTGATTTTTATATGCGTTTTTTTTTACGTTTTCTACTTTTATATCTCGCCATTTCACTCAAAATGACCTTTTTCTCTAAAAATTTTGACAATTCACTTTTTCGAAATCTTTTTTTCAGATTCAAATTTTTGAATCTGAAGTGAGAAAAGCTGAGAATAAAAAAGTAGCACAAACACTGCAAAAGTGATCGATATTTTGATTTTTTTTTAATCAAGCACATCCTTCAATCAAAATCCTTCAATCAATCAATCAAATCAATTGTATAAAATCAGCGTTTTCTAAAATCAGTGATTTGGAAAAATGATTTTTACGCTTACTTTTAACCTCGTCTTGAAAATATTCAAAAATTCTTTTAAAAAAAAGTCCAAAGCGATTCGACTAGAAAATTCAGCGTCGTTACAGCGCCAGTATAAACTGTTGGAGTAGGTCACGTGCTCTCGAGTGGACGATAGATGCTTCGATTTCAGCGATATACGCTAACGTGTCCTCTTGTAGGATTCTCAGCGTTTTGTACGATTCCACAAAAACTTGTTCATCGCTTTTCACTTTTTGGAAAATCTGAAATGAACGGTGAAACAAAACTGTTTAAATAATCGCTTCACCAAAACAACCATAAAAAGTTATTTTTGTTAATCGCTTGCAGCGATTTACCTGAGAAGGCTCACTCTCCACCAGGGAACGATCTTTCGTCACCTTTTGAATTGCGGGCAGAAGACCCATGTCCAACCAATGAGGAACGTCCAGCGATTCATTCGTAAAGAACATGATGTCATCATGAGCCTAGAAATCAAGCGCAAAAAGTCAAATTGTAGTTTAAGCACCCAAAGTATGACCATGTCATGGTTCACTAAAAACTTTGACATGACATGGACCATTGACATGACATGGACCATTGACACGACATCAACCATGACCATGACTTTGACATAGACATGACCCTTGACCTCACCTGGTAAGTTAAGGCTAACATCATCCCCAATCGATATCCAGCGTTCCTGACATGGTCCTCATGACCGTTGAAAGCGAGCATGGCACTTATGCTGGTGCCGAGAATCGATCCGAGGCCAAGCTGCGTCTTCTCGAACCACGTGACATCGTCGAATCGACCAATCAGAGGAGCGGATTTCGGTTTGAACACAAATTCCCCTTCGCAGTAGTCCATGAGGAATTCACAGATCATCTCGGAAATGGGCTGGGACTTCAAAGCGGCCATTTGAGCACAGATCTACGATCGATTGAAAATGAGGTCAAAAGGTCATTCAATCACGATCACAATCAAAAAGTGATTGCGCTTACCTGGGCCCAGAGTAAGTCTCCCACAAGCGTTGCCGTTTTGTTGGCATCATTAAATTCAGCGATTCGTTGCCGCGTGTGACTCCCTTTCGCTAAATTACCACTATCGAGTATCCTCCGGTGGATCTGCTGAGTAATATAGGCAATTTCAGCGATATGCACCATCCTCGCGTGTCTAAAAAACAACCAAATTACAAACGCTTTTGCGTTTTCAGCGCAATCGCTGGCTCACCTGTCTTTTATGCTCCTGGTGACCTCGGGCTGAGAATCGCTGATTTTGCTCGAGCGCCCGAACATCTCCGTCGCCAGCGAACTCATCATCCCTCTGAACAGAGGATAGGGATTGGTGCAGCCGCCGTTGAGGTACCGCCCCTCAGCCTCGAGTAACCTAATCAAAATCACGGTTATGGCAACCTCCACTACTATTGAGTGATCTGTTGAATTGACCTTTGACACAGGTCAAAAGGTCAAAGACCTGAGTTTTGAGGTCATTGACCTTACTTTGCCAGGAAAAAGAGCGGGTGCTCTTCATTTGCGTTCCGGAGAGTGAAAAGGTTGATGATTTCGTTGTAACTCCCAAAAACGTCCCTAAGACTCGAACTCGCGGAGAACATGTCCTTGCCCAAAAAAACCTCGGTACTCGTTCCGACCTCAAGTAGTTCTATTCCGGGCACTTTGCTGCCGTTGCCTAGCAACTGCCGCGCCCTTAAAGTGTCCCCTTCGATACAGGGCCTTTTAGGATCTTGAGCGTACTTGAACACGGGTGTCGGAATCCGCCTTGGTACTATGACACTCTCATTAAGTGGGAGGGACCGTGCGGAGGAGAAAATGGAAAACCGTGCTTTGAGCACCGTGGCCGTCACGGTGCCTGTCACGGTCACCGTTGTACTACCTGGGAAACCACGGCGTCGAGCAACAGTACCACCAAAACAGCGACTGATTCTGTTCATGATTGATGTTGTTTACGACTGACTCAAGAATAGCTCTTCGATTTCCTGTCACAGATTCCAGGATTTGTCCAGGATTTGTCCAGGAGTGGAGTCTTCTCCAGGACTTTGCCTAAGCTGTTGATTTATGGAGATATCAATCGATACGTCTTTCTCCAGGATTTGTCCAGGAGTGAATCACAAGGATTTGCAAGAGATGAAGGAGAGTGATAAGGCGGAAAAAAAAGTTTTCCAGGATCCAATCTTCTCCAGGAACTTCTCCAGCGGCGATACTTCTCCAGAACTTCCTCCGGACCTACAAAACATCGAAACATGCAATTTGAGTCCCCTTGAGACTACTTCTCCTCTAATAATGTCCCCGGTGACATTCACACTTCATAAACACCTTTGAAGGGCCTGATATTGTAAAAGTTTGGGATTAATCGATTACTGACCTTTGACCTTTCCACCTTTCTGTTAGCGTTATCGCCACAACGTGACCTTTGACCTACTGCCCGATGACCCGCTTATCTCCCCGCAACGTGACCTTTGACCTTTCTACAGTAGCGCTGTCGCTGTCCCCCCACTTATCCCCGCAACGTGACGAGGACTTTTGACCTGTCTACAGTCCGTTGTCTGTTTGCAGCGTGACCGATGAGGATGACCTTTCTGCAGTCCGTTGACCGCTGCAGCGTGACCTTTGACCTCTAGTCCGTTTACACCCGCAAGGTGACCTTTGACCTTTCTGACGCTTAACGCCGCTGCCGTGACCTCTTGGACCGTTGTTGGAGGCAGCTGGACCACCGGAATTACACAATGTAAACACAATGACCTATAGTAGAGGAGTCGATTACTGACCTTTGACCTTCAAGTCAACTTATCACTGTCGACGTCTCCGTGACCTTTGACCTTTCCGAATCACCACGACACAATTGAAAAGGTCATAAATTCAATCACAATACAACAACACAATGTCGTGGATTTGCACTGCTTGATTAAAAGCATTGATGCATCAGCTAAAGTTCCGTTCACTTCTTTTCCTTCCCTTTTTTCTATTCCGCGATTTGAATTTCATTTGGAATTTTCCCGCGCTGTCACGTCTTATTATAAATCCGAGAACAATAGCTTTTTTGTACGAAAATGATACTCACCTGTTTTTGGAGAACAATGAACTCTTTTTTTTTACTTTTTCTTTTTTTTTTTTAAAAAACTTTGTTTGAACAGCCTTTTTTTTTTTAAAAAAAAAAAGGAAACTTTTCGTACCTTAATTTCGTGTCATTCACTCACCTGTCGCTGAAATCGGATACTCGAAGCGTCGAGTTTCGAGCTTCACAATCCTTCAAATTGAAAACCATGAAAACAACAGGGAGAGAGGTTCCGAGAGGTTCAAGAAAATCGCTGTTTTTTTTTTCCAATTAGTAATTGGATAAACCTTGTTCGAAATCTCATAAGAGTCACTTTCAGGGAGGAAATTCAGCGATTTCAGCGATTTCACATAGTTTCGCATGGGAGCCGCATGAACCAAAGAGAAAGCATTGCTTTCTCCTCTCGTTGTTTACAGGCAATAATCGCTGAAGTGTCACTTGACGGATTGGAAACGCACTCTTGAGCGCTCCTGTAATTTCAATCGCTGGAACACTTCAAAACCAATTAATCCTTCCATACCTAGTAATTACCTGGTTCGAAATGCGGGTGCTGGAGCCTAATTGTGGCTGGAATCAGCGATCCGCCCCCTTAAAGCGTAATCAAAACGCTTCCAGCTCACATTTCAGCGATCAATAGAAAAGAAAAAGTCGGACATGAATGGAGAAGGGTTGAACAAAAGGTTCCTGATAATTTAATAAGATGAGCTCAAATGTGATCATTATTTATTCAAAAAATCGTGTTTTTGTTTTGTATACAACTTTCACTTTTAAATGATGCAAGGTGGGTGGTCGGGTAGCATTACATTAAAAAAAACGCTGAAAAAATCGCTGAAAAAAAAACTTTTTTTTTCAAAGTTTTATGTTGTCTGCTTTACATTAAAAAATATTGGCAATAAAACCCTTAAAAACACTGTATAATCGCTGATTTTCAAAAGTTTTTGTTTTCAGAATTTTGTGATTTGTCTATGTGACAAAGCAACCTAAACACTACTTCAAAACAGCTTACAAAAAAATGGAAAAGTGAAAAATCTGTTTCTTGTCAATTTTTTTTTCTTCATCTCAGCGATTGAATCGCTTGAAGCGCTTTGACGCTGAAATCAATCAATCAGATGGATTAAAAGCTTAATTAGTTAATTGATCTACTAATTATAGCATTACCTTACTACATACTACTGATTACCGAAGAGAATCGATCGCTTAGTCAAAATTTGCTTTATCAAACATGCACATCAATTTTCTAACGAGAAAAATTAACGCTGAAAATCGCTTCGAAAAACGCTGACGCTGACAAGGGCACGCGAAATATAAAAATCAGAAAAATTACGCTGCGCGTGTCGAGGGCAGCGCTTTTCTTAATGAACAATTAGGACGCAGCAGGTACACTAATTTCGAACCAAAAAAAATCACATGTTAGGTACAACAACAAGCTCATGTTTGTCTAAGAAAAAAAAAGCTTGTTTTAAAAAAAAATTAGAAAAACAGCGCTTCGCCGACGGCCAAGCGTCTTTCCAGCGATTCAGCGTCAAAATGTGTAGTGGGCTGGAAGGACGAGCATTAGACAAGAATAAGAGCATCATTTCGACTCAACTTTCTCTTCATTACACTTCCAACCTTTCTCCGAGGCCGTCGTCTACCCTTTGCCGCCCCGCGGTGCAACCAGCAACAGTGACACAGCGGCGCACGGTTTTCTAAAAAAAAAAAAAAACTTTTTTCATTTTGAAAAATATCAGCAAATCAGCCGCTTTTTCAAAACTTGACATTTCAGAAAAAACTTTCCTCCGAAGACCTGTCACACACAAGTTGTTCATAAATGGGCCGACGCTACATGTAGTGACATGAGTGACAATAGCAGTGACATGGTGGCAGGTGACCCTGTCACGGGTCACACCCAACTCATCGCGGGCACTTATCTCACGGAAACGGAGTTGTACAGGTACCCTTCGTGGACCATTGTCGTCCTCGTCGTGTCATACCTCGTCGTCTTCTTGATTGGAATCGTCGGAAACGCTTCCGTCGTTTTTGTGATTTTGAAAAACCCGCAAATCAGCAAAACGGCGACAAATCTGTATGTCGCCAATTTGGCCGTCGCCGACTTTCTCGTCGTCACCGTATGTCTCCTGCCGACGCTCATTTCCAACATTTATGTCCGTAAGTGGAACAATTTGAATTTTTAATTTTTAGGATTTCATTTTTTTTTAAACTTTCTTTAAAAAAAATGCAAAAGTAAATAATTGTTTTAAAAGAAAAGTTGTTACAGTGCGTTTTTTATTACCGGTGCAAACGGAGAAATTTTACGAGAAAAATGTAAATTATTTACATTTTTAACTTTTAAAATTCAATTTAAAAAAATTGTTTAGAAAAATTTAACATTAATTAATTTATCTCTAAGAAAGTTTGTACAGAGCATTTTTTATGACCGGAACAAAAAGAGAAAGTTGACATTTTTTTTAGAAACATTCTACGAAAACCTAAATTTTGTCATCGCCGCAGGACAGGTTTGCTGTCGTAGACATTTTTAGGTCAAGGTTTCATACTACATGCTTTCACTGACTTTCACTTTTTACAACGACACTTGAAAAAGGCTCTGTACTTTTTCTGATTGCGTCTTTGCCACTTAATTGCGAATTCACTGTCAATGAGTTCGTATTGTTTTGGCTAGGGAAAGTGAAAGCTTCAGAGTGAAAGCACTTTCCATTTGTCGTGCTTTGTTTGACATTGCGGGGGAATGAAATTAATTGTAAATAAAGTACGTATCCGAGGTTCTTTTTCTTAAAATAGCCTTTTTTATAGACCATTCTAGACCTTTTTAGACCTTTTTTTAGACCTTTCTTTAGTTGCAAACTAAGATGAATTGAAAAGTAATTGAAAACGTTGCACAACTTTTCAATAACAAAAGCTTTTGTACCAAAAAAATACATATCGTACCCAAACACCTTTCTTCGAATGAGTCATAGACATAACCTAATTTAAAAACTTACACTTAAAATTTTTTTCAAACAATTTTTTTTTTTAAAAAAAACGTGTTTTGTTTTAAATTTTGAAAAATTTTCTTTATAATATTTCAGCTTGGATTCTCGGTTGGGTTCTTTGCAAAACTGTTCCGTACGTACAGGGCGTCTCCGTTTGTGCATCCGTCTACTCACTCGTCGCCATTTCCATGGATCGGTAAGCTTTAAAGTTTAACCTAAAACCTAAACGTAAAACTTAAACCTATCGGTAAACATTAAAGTTTAACCTAAAACCTAAACGTAAAACTTAAACCTATCGGTAAACATTAAAGTTTAACCTAAAACCTAAACGTAAAACTTTAACCTATCGGTAAACATTAAAGTTTAACCTAAAACCTAAACGTAAAACTTAAACCTATCGGTAAACATTAAAGTTCAACCTAAAACCTAAACGTAAAACACATCTGTAAGCATTAAGGTTTGACGCAAAACGTAAACCTAAAACCTAAACATAAAACCTATAAAATATTTTTAAGCATTATAGTTTAACATAAAACTTAAACGCAAAACCTTTAACATATCTGGTAAGCTTGAAGAAATCAACCTAAAACCTAAATTTGAACGTAAAACCCCAAATCTAAAAACCTATACGTAGGTAAAACATAAAACCCAAATTTCAACGTAAAACCTAAATCTAAAACCAAGACGTAGGTAAAACCTAAAACCTAAACGCCCAAGGCAAAAATCCTAAACCTAAGCGAGTCTGAGCCTTTTGCTAATTTGCATAAATACCGCCCACAACCGCAATAGCATTACGTCAATGTGGTCAAGGAATGGCAATCATTTAGGTTTAGGATTTAGGTTTAGAATTTAGGTTTAGGATGATGAAATGCATTTGATCCTTTTAGGCATTCCTAAATGCTGCCCTAAAATTTTGTTCTATTTAGAAAAGGCCGCGTTTTTTAAATAACTTAGTTTAGAAAATTGTATTTCCCTTTTTTTCTCCTTTTTGCCTTACTACTACTCCCTTTTGCCTAATTTCCTAAAAAAAAACCCTTACGTAAAAATTTTCCTGCTGACTTGAGAAAGGCGTCCCTCGAGAGGGCTCATAAGGAATCTTCCTAAAATATTGATACGCGTCACTTGCCCCGTTTTGTTGGGGGCTGGAAGGGCACGCGCTGATTTTGACGTCGCTGAATTGAGTTATGCACAATTTTCAGCGTTTCAGCGTCCTTGAATTTAGTCCCCGGATAACGTGGAGGCTGGAGAACGGAAATAAACGTGGGGCCCGAAATTGAGGTCCGTGATTGGTAACATTCAACAAGGGAATTCAGGAGTGGGTCTTCGAGGAATTCAGCGTAGGTCTTCACAAGAATTCAGCGTATTTCTCCGAAGAATTCAGCGCTGTTCCCATAAGCGCCAGCGTCCAGCGCTTATATCCCAATTTGTGGTTTTGCGGTACTTGGCGCAGCATCTGTAACAGTTCATTTCAAGGAATTTCTGGATCTCGTACCCTCTCGAAGTACAAAGCGATACATTTTCAAGGGCTCTTTCCAGTGATCTTTGAAGTTAATTGAAGTGATCGCATTGTTAAGGGAGGCAGCAGCCCAGGAGCCAAATCGCTTGATTATGCAAATTTCACCGCCGCGGTCCTATCCTCCGCACCGTGGCGAAGCACCGTATAAATTTAATTCCAGCTTTGATCCCTAGAATCCCAATGTTCTGGGATTTGTGGGAATTGTACTCACAATTTTCCCAAAATTTTCCCAAAATTTTCCCCTTTTCCCAAACCCAACATTTCACCCGTTTTAATCTTCACGGAAGTCCCAACTGATCCACTTTAATTACTCCCGTTAACAGTGCATCATCCTAAAAATTAAATTTTACAAAGTAAATTTTGATTTAATTCTCACTGATTTCATGCTGTTGATTTCGGCGTAATTACTTATTTCAGGAGGGCTTTCCGATAAGTAGCTTTTGAATTTTCCCGCCAAAAATTTTGGCGCTCAAATTTAAACTTCCCTGTATGAAACATGGCGGTCAAATTGAAATGTTGCTGACAAATTACAATTGAAATTCGTTTCAAACGCTCAAAATTAAATTTTCCGTTTTTGATGTTCACTTTCTCTTTACTTTCTCCACTTTAAACAAAATTTCATAACCTAAATGCGAATTGGTTTGGTTTTGAAGTGCGGTTTATTTTTCCCCAAACGGCGCTTTTTAGAAACGTCACAAGTGTCACAAAATGTCACAAGATTTCAAATGTCACAAATGTCACAATTGAACCCGCTAATAAAGGGTTCGGACTGCTTTAAATAATTCGTCCGTTCACGAAGCTGCGGAGAACAAAGGCGATCATAGTTACTAATGTTTGTTTGAACAAGGCCCGCATGATTCTTTAGAAATCAAATAAGCGCTGCAACTAAGCGATAGAATTCAGCGCTGAAAGCAAGCGCTGCAAAATAAGCGCCTTTGCGAGAGAGAGTAAGTTCAAAAGGAATTTAAAACAATTAAAACAAAAACCTCCGGAATCACCATTCCTATGAAATGGGAGATTTCGAACTTTCTCTTTGTAGTGAAAGTGGCGGAGTGAAAGTGGAGTATTGCACAAATGACGATTTGTGAAAGTCTTGATGTTTTGAGGGAAAACATGCTTGAAACATGTTTTAAACATGTTTCAACAGGGCCTGCCTAAACATGTTTCAATATCTCATTTGGTCAATGTTTGGATGAAAACATGTTTTTGAAATCATTTTGATTTCACTTTCTCCTCGTACTTGATTGGCTTCGACGGGTAATTTAGCAGGGGAAATTAATTTGTGGTGTGCTCACCGTGGCCCACAGAAGTGGTACTTTCACTTTCACTCGCTTTCTCCTCACCTACTTAAAAACTTTCACCGTTTCCCCGTTTCCGTAGAAATGCAATTAAAGGTAAATGGGGAGATATGGGCTCTAATTAGGTTAGGAAATTAATTAGGTTTAGATTTAGGTTTGGCTGCAGGCTGCGTCACGGCGTCTCGAAAATAAGCCAATTTTCAAAGAATTTCATATTCCGTCTTATTTGCAGGCACTATATCGGCTAATTTTAGAATTTCGAATTTTACGTCTTTTCTTCACGAAATTGTGCGAATAATTTTGAAATTTTTAAATCTCATAGTATTATTACTCAACTAAAATCGCAACCGAAATTGCTTCGAGCTGCGTTACATTGATTATTTTAATAGCGAATTTTCTAATTTCAAATTGCACGGCGTTTTGATTTCCAAAAATAGTTTTGGAAATAGATTTTGAAATGTCAAGGTTCGCGTCAACTACTTCCAGAAGATTATGGAATTTCTAACTCGACATAACTTCTTGGTAAAATTTTGGTGCTAATTTTGAAATTTCGAAATTTTTGAAAATAGTTTCTTACCGCAATAGCTTAATTGTAAAATTTGAAATTTCACCTCATTTTCCCCCGAAATAAACTAATTCTGAAGGTTCAATTGCCGATCAAGTTTCACTGCAATTCGTTGCCAGAATAGCTAATTGTCAAATTCCACGTCAGTTCTACTCGAATTAACTATTTTGAAATTGCAAAATTTCATTTCAATTCTTCACCGGCAGCCAATTTTTAAACTGAAATGCTTCCTTTCATTCTTAGCAAAATGGCCGATTTCGAAATTTCAAATTCATTCTTCCCCATACTAATCTTCTAAAAAAAAGCTAATTTATAAATTTGACCTCTATTCAGAAAAGTCAATTTTGAAATTACACTACACTGCTTCTAAATCTCCTAAAAATAGCTAATTTGTAAATTTAAAAAAAAATCTTTCTAGCTAATTTTGGAATCTGACATCATATCTTCACAAATTTGTTTTACTGATTTCAACTAATTTTCTACTTGCAAATCTTCTAAGCTACTTTAGAATTTTGCCTCAATATCTTCTCAGGAAATTTTGAAAATTTGAAATTCCACGTCATTTCGTACCAGTTAATCTTGAAAGTTTCAAATTTCACCTCATTTCTGTCCAAACTAATATTGAAAATTTTAAATTTGACATCATTTATTCGTAAAACTGTGCTGAAATTTTCAAACTTCACCTCATTTCTTCACAAAAACGTTGCGTTAATTTTGAAATTTTAGAAATTCAGAGCATTTTTCTTCTCAAATGGACACGTTTTATGAAATCCATCGCACTTCTTCTTGTAGTACGGGATTTTCCAATTTCAAATTGCACGGCGTTTTGATTTCCAAAAATTGTTGATTTTGAAATGTCAAGGTTCGCGTCAACTATTTCCAAAAGATTATGGAATTTCTAACTCCTTCGTAGAATTGTGGTGTTAATTTTGAAATTTCAATTTCCACGTCGTCGTTTCGTAGCTTAATTATGAAATTTGAAATTTCGCCACTTATTCCCCCGAAATAAACTAATTGTGAAGGTTCAATCGCCGATCAAATTTCATTGCAATTCTTTGTAGAGAATAGCTAATTGTCAAATTTCCCCAAATTCTACTCAAATTAACTAAATTTGAAATTGAAAAATTTTAAAAATAGCTAATTTGATCAAAAAATTTCTAGCTAATTTTGGAATCTAACATTTCTTCACAAAAAGTTTGTACTTTCAAATCTTTCAAGCTTAATTTGTAATTTTCTCTTAATTTCGGTTCATAAAATTTAAAAAAATTTAAATTCCACGTCATTTCTTTCCATTTAATTTTGAAAATTTCATCTTCTTCCTTTTTTTTCAAACTAATCAAACTAAAAATTTCAAATTTTACATAATTTCTTCACGAAATTGTGTTGAAAATTTCACATCATTTCTTTGTAAAATTGTGCTGAAAATTTCAAAATTCACCTCAATTCTTCCCAAAATTGTGCTGAAAATTTCAAATTTCACCTCAATTTTCCCCAAAATCGTGCTGAAAAATACATTTCACCTCAATTCTTCTCAAACTAGTTCTAAAAATTTCAAAGTTCACCTCAATTCTTCCTAAAATTGTGCCGAAAATTTCTAACTTCACCTCATTTCTTCCCAAAATTTTGCTAACTTTACACAAAAATTTCCAAATTTCACCTCCTTTCTTTCCAACTAATATTGAAAATTTCAAATTTTATATCATTTCTTTCCAATTAATATTGAAAATTTCAAATTTCACCACATTTCTTTCCAACTAATATTGAAAATTTTAAATTTGACATCATTTCTTCAGATTCTATTGAAAATTCACAAATTTCATATCATTTCTTCACAAGACTGTATTGAAAATTTCAAATTTCACATCATTTCCTCACAAAATTGTGCCGAAAATTTCAAATTTCATATCATTTCTTCACAAAACTATACTGAAAATTTCAAATTTCACATCATTTCCTCACGAAATTGTGCTGAAAATTTCAAATTTCACATGATTTCATTCCACAAATATTGCTAATTTCCCAAAAATTTCAGATTCCTCACAATCTGGTTCCCGCTCCGCTGTCAGGCCGACAAGTTCCAGACGCAAGTCGTAATTGTCGCCATCTGGATCTTCTCGTCCATCCTCATGCTCCCCTGGGCCTTCTTCTTCACAATCACCCGAACCTACCCGAACCATCCCGAAATCGAGTTCTGCATCGAAATCTGGCCAGCGAACCTCAACCCGAATGTCTACTTCGTGGTAGCAAATTTACTCATCTGCTACCTCCTTCCGCTGGCGCTCGTGTCGCTCTGCTACTTCTTCATCTGGCTCCGCGTCTGGCGCCGCTTCGCCCCATCCGACTCCGACTCATTCACCTCCGCCCAAGTCTCACACATGGACATCATCCACCAGAGGGCCAAGGTGAGCGAGTCTATACCATTATGTAGACAAAATAATGTCGACAGAATAATGTAGACAGTAAAAATGTAGACATCGTAGCAATGTCGACATTAATAATGTCTACATTATTACGGTGTCTACATTTTTACGATGTCCACATTATTACGGTGTCTACATTTTTACTGTCGACATTATTAATGTCGACATTATTACGGTGTCTACATTTTTACTGTCGACATTATTAACGTCGATATTATTACGGTGTCTACATTTTTACTGTCGACATTATTAATGTCGACATTGTCTACATTTTTACTGGCGACATTATTAATGTCGACATTATTACGGTGTCTACATTTTTACTGTCGACATTATTAAAGTCGACGTTTTTTTTTCTACATTATTACCCGATTCCAGGTGAGCGTCCTCAAGATGATCCTCGTCGTCATCTTCGCCTTCATGATCTGCTGGCTCCCCCTCTACGTCATCTTCGTCCGCATCAAGCTCGGAGGGCCCTTAAGTGCCCTTGAGGAGGAAGTGATCACCTTGGTCACGCCCGTGGCTCAGTGGCTCGGATCCTGCTCCTCATGCATCAACCCCATTCTCTACGGATTCCTCAACGCCAAGTTTCGGTGCGTTTTTCTGACCATGATTCGGCGGTTGAAGGTGCCGCGCAGGCCTCACCTCCAAATCGAGTTTAAGAAACCAATCATAATCAAGCATTCAGTCGTCCGAGCCTCTCTGTAGAGAAGTTGTTACACTGTCACACACACACACGCAAAAAAAAAACTATTTTTTATGTAAGAAGTATCGTCAAAATTGGTAGTTTTGTCTCCAAAACTTATTTTTGAGTATATTGACCTTAACTTTTTATTTTTTAACTATATTTTTTCGATCTAAGACTTATTTTTGAGTATATTTTTTCGACCTTAACTTCTTATTTTTTAACTATATTTTTCGATCTAAGACTTATTTTTGAGTATATTTTTTCGACCTTAACTTCTTATTTTTTAACTATATTTTTCGATCTAAGACTTTTTTTTGAGTATATTTTTGGATATAAAACCTTTTATTTTTGAGTATATTTTTGGATATAAACCTTTTATTTTTGAGTATATTTTTTTTGTATATAAACCCTTTTTTTACTATTTTTTTTCGATCTAATTGTAAGACTTAGTTTTGAGTATTTTTTTTTTCGACCTAAGACTTACTTTTGAGTATTTTTTTCGATCTAAACCTTTTATTTTTGACTATATTTTTCGATCTAACACTTACTTTGAGTATAATTTTTGGATATAAACCATTTGTTTTTTAGTATATTTTTTATCTAAAAATAAACTCACTCACATTTTTTTTTCCTTATTTTTTCGATCTATAACTTGTATTTTTGAGTTTTTTGTTGGATCTAAAACTCACTGTTTTGACCATATTTTGCAATCTAAATTTTGTATTTTTTTGCTATATTTTTCGATCTGACTACGATTTTATTTTGGAGTATATTTTTTTTAAAACTAAAACTCATATTTTCTATTATTTTTTTCGATCTTATATTGTTTAGTATTTTTTTTTATCTAAAACTTTCACTTTTTGAATTATTTGTTATATGTAAAAACTCATAATTTTTACTATATTTTTTTTTATCTAAAACTCTGAATTTTAGCTATATTACTTCGATTAAAACTTTCATTGTTGACAATATTTTTCGATATCGAGCTTTCACTTGGAAGTAATTGTTTTATCCAAAACATTTATTTTGCATTATTATTTTCGCATCTTTTGCGTTTTATCTAAAACCTTGATTTGTGACTATTTTTTTTTATCTCAACTTTTTTTTTATGAAATAAAAAAGTAATTACTTATTTATTTATTTTTTCGAAATTATATTAAAAAAAAGTCCTGGAGAAGAAAAATGACATTTCCGAGAAGTAAAAGCACTTTACTTGATCTTGTTTACTCTACATTATTAATTATTTTAACGTTTTGACTTCCTCTAGGGCATTTAACTTTAGTAAATATTTAAACAACTTGTTTTTCACGAGATTATTATTAAACAATTAAAATTAAGTAGTAGGATTATTAAAACTTTATTACTACAGTATAGCTCTAAAGTCAAGTTGAACTTTAAGTTTACCCCTTTCACGGAAGTTGAACTTTTTAAGTTAAGTTTATGTTATTCACAATTAAGTTGTACTTTATAAAAGGTAAGTATTTTCACGTAAGTAGTACTTTTTAAGTTAAGTTGTACTTTTTAAGGTAAGTTGAGTAAACTTGCTAAGTATTGTTAAATTGTGCAACAGTCAATATGCGCCTGCGGTAATACTCAATAATACTCGCCTAAGTAAAAAAAAAAAAAAAAAAAAACTTTAGTTTTTACGGTAGAATCGGTTAGGTTTAGGTTTACCTAACCTAACCTTTAGTTCTGTAAAAAAAAAATGAACCAAAATATTTTATAATTGTGATTCGAAAACTTGAAACTTTGACTCTGATAAGTTGTTGAAAAGTGTAAGTACGACTTTAAGATTATTGCAAACTTGTAAGTACGACTCTAAAGATATCGAAAACTTGTAAGTACGAAGTAAGTTATGAAGGATATTAAAGTATATTTTCCGTGTGTGCTTTTCAACAAATTGGCATATCCGCCCACACGCCTTCCTTATTTATCGTTTACGCTGCTGAAACTGAAGGAGACGTTTCCGGAAGTTTGCATTGCATCCTACGGAGGCAGAATCGGAGAAAGTTGACTGGAATTCGGTGAAAGGCAAAAACATTTCCTCTGCTTTCACCGTTTTTGAGTGAAAAGGGTTGATGTGAATAAAGAGAAAGTGTTTTCACTTTCTCCACTTTCATTTTCTGTGACTTTCACTTTCTCCGTCTTCTTAAGTCGCCTTTCAAAGTATAGTTCAATTCTAGCCACAGGACGAAGCACTCTAATTGAATACGAACCTTGTTTGCTCTCTGTAAATAATACCAATTTCCCCCCAATTTTCTGCATAAGCTTAATGGAGAAAGTAATGTAAGACTTTCTCTTTTTTTTTCTTCATAATATGGAAACTTTCTCCGGAAATATGGTAACTTTCTCCGGGTAACATGGTAAAATAAGGGAAAAAGCAAATTGCACTTATTCAGCTTCCCGCCCATTATCCATGTAATTTCATATGATTCTCCTCTGCACAATTCGCCTTAAATTTCATTCTTCGATCAGCGCATCTCTAATTTCAAAATCAAGATCATCCGGAATCAATTTCAAAACTAATTTGCATATTCAAACCTAACGCCAAACCTAATTCATGTTTTTCTAAACCTAACACGACATGAACCTAAAGTCTGGATAAGCATTGCAAAGGATTTAAGTGAGCTCTCAATTCGTTACTGATGCAGCTTTGATGTTCAGTGCATTTCTCAAATAAGCTTTCCAATTTCAACAGTATAGTTTCTTTAGAAAATTTGTGTTTTGCGTATTTGTTATGTACAGAGCATTTTTTATTTGTGGAGAAAGTACCGAGCGTTTTTTTCTGTATCGGGAAGCTCCCTTGAAAAATAAAAATGTGAAAAAGGTAAAAACTCCTAATTTTTTTTCTGAGTGTGAAATTTTTTGAAAATTTTCCCAAATATACTTTCTCTTTTTGTGCGGCACTTAACAAAAGCTCTGTATATTGTCGTTTACAAAGTCCGAGAAGCAGAAAATTGTTTTAGACTTATTTCGAAACTAGAATTTAAAAAATTTAAGATTTAGAAATTTAGAATTCTAAGGAGACTACTAAAGACAAATGATGAAAAACATTTTATCGACGAAGCGCTCTGTAGATGTTGCATTTTTTAGAAAAACTCACAAGCAGCGTCTTTTTGGCGCGCGCTTGTCGTTCTGAATTGATCATGAAGCGATTTTTTAAAAATTCAATTCGATTCATTCGTTCCGGCTGAAAAATCGTTGATGGAAGCGATTTTAGAACAAGTAAAAATTGGCCTGTCATTTCCAAGTAGTAACTCCATAAATATTTTATTTTTGCTTCAGGGTAGTGCAACGCAGACCGACGCTTGTGCAGCGTCATTTGCAGCGTCTTTCTGCGGCGCTTCAAAATTTGAAAGTTTTTTAAATTGAGCAATTAGTTGGTAGATGATGGCTAAAATGTAGGTTCTGATGCACGTTCCCACCAGGAAGAAAATCAACAACAAAAATCCACTTCCGGAAAGTATGATCACGAGGCTCATCAAATTGAGGCTCCATAACAACACGTCCATGATAAAAAGACAGTTGAGCCACGGGCGGCGCCCTTCGCCCAACTCCTGCGGAAGTTCAATGAAGAGTAAAAAATTTTGAAATCTAAAAATCTGGTAAATTTTTTAGATTTTACGAAATTTGTTAAAAATATTTACCCGAAAAGACTCCACGAGGAGACCTGCATCCGCGAATATTTGAATTATGTTAATTACGAGAAGACTCAGGGCGAGAGGAAGGAGGATTTGATCTATAAAAGAAATTGAAGAAAAGTAAATTAAATCTGCTGGATATTGCATCCCCTTCCGTTGTTAAATAGCTTCCAGCGCAATAGCCAGCGTTTCAGCGTACTTCCCAGCGTTTCAGCGTAATTTTCCAGCGTTTCAGCGTTATGTCGACGGCGGAGGAGGCCAATTATTTCCGGGAGCGCCTTAGTTGAGACGAGCACTTTAATTTTAAATAATCAAATTTGAAGCCTCGTGTCATCATTTTTTCTACTTTAATTTATGTCCACGCGCCCGCCTAGGTAAAGTCTACTTTTCCCTAATTTGCATATTGTTTTACCTGCAATTAGTCGATAGTTCAAA
The DNA here is from genome assembly GCA_034694865.1 of Bilobella braunerae. Lineage (NCBI taxonomy): Eukaryota > Metazoa > Arthropoda > Collembola > Poduromorpha > Neanuridae > Bilobella > Bilobella braunerae. The sequence goes on from JAQFYP010000012.1 coordinate 36,610, forward strand.
GCCTCTAAAACCATCATTTGGTTTTACATCATGAAGTGATGACATCAAACGATGTCGTCCAAATGATGTCAATTATCATTAATTACAGATGCAGAAAAGCATATCATGTCCCATTAACGAACTTTTTCAAGAGAAAAAACTTTTCAAAAAGCTTAAAACTTTAATTTTTTTGAAAATGCTTCAAAGAGTTGTAGCGTTCTTTTTTTCAAAGTTCACGCGCCCAAGTAGAGCCTTGTTCAAAGTATACTTTCTCCTAATTTGCATATTTGTCTTCACACCCGGCAATTAACCCTTAGTTCAAGCCTAAGATCCTCATCACATCAAATGATGTCATCAAACTATGTCATCGCATCTCTTATTTTAGAATTTTAGAAACGAATTTTTTAGAAAGTATAAACATATAGCCATTTCAGTGTAGAAATGAGATTCTTTTAAATATTTTAAGAACAGATGTTTTTCCTGTGAAAAACTGGTTCTACAAAATTTAATTTTGCTGAAAAATCAGCTTTTGAATTTTTTTTCACCTTTTGAAATATATCGAAAGATTTTTTAGAAAAACTTTGGTGAAGGCTAAAATTTAATTTGTTGATGACAAGGATGCCATACAATTATAAAGTCGGTTAAACCTTCAAAATTCAAATTTTTAAATAGTTCAGATGTGTTTCTTCAGTCTTTTTAAAAGCGTAGAATTGTTCATCTTTCGAAAATCCTAGTTCAAAAGAACAGTATTTTTTTTCAAAAACTAGTTTTAAAAGAAAATTAGACTTTCACTGAAAAAATTGACTTTGAAATTTTTTTTTTTGAGAAAGCGATTTAGAGCTCTAGTCGTTCTAATGATCAGGGTTTTTAATATCGTAGGGATTAGGTAAAAATTACTTTAATTGCAATACTCTAACAGTAAAGTATGACAGTGGATTCTTTTTTTTTCAAAAAAGCTTAAAAGCTTAGAAAAATTTGACTTTCACTGAGGAAAGGTGCCCTTAAAAACGCGGCTTTAATTAGCTACGGATAAGTATTTTTAGTGGTGGATTTTGGAAATCGGCTTAGCGAAAAGCTTTTGATAATTTTAGCACACGCTTTGGTCGCTTTGATGTTGATTGAAGCCTTGCTTTCTTCCTGGAGAAAGTTCATGAATATGCAACAATATGCAAATTTAAAAAAGGGATTTTACCTGTAACTTGAACTTCCGAGGAAGTTGTCGAAACCTTGCCATTATCAAGTCTAAAGTCTACTTATCAAGAATTTCTTGCCCTTTATCATTGCAAAGGGCCCTTTATCATTATCATGTTACTCCAAAACGAGTCCTTGGGAATTTTGTCAAACAAGTTTTTGAAAATATTTTCAAGAAAAGATGTCAACTTTCGCTGAGCTATTGTGAAGGCCTGCCTTGGAGATAGCTCAAGTAAATTTGAGCCCTTAGCTTTATTAGGAGCCCTTCAACTGGAAGTAATTCAGTTTCCTGGAAGTTCCTGGAGAAACTCCAGGGCCTTGAACTTGCCATTTCCTGAATAGTAAATCATGTAGCGGTCGTAGATGTAGAAACTCCCCTCACTTTCTCCAGTGTTTCTCCAGGGCAACGTCCGCAGCAGGATGATTGTCCCCACCGAGATGAAAAACATTGACAGAATCTGTCCAAAAAACTAATTATTAGAAAATGTTTTCAAAATCAAAAGCGTCACAATGTTATTTAAGCAGAGAGCGGGTGGCCCACTTTATGATTTTGTCCCTATGTCCGTCCGTCCGACAAATTTTTTTCGAATTTTGAAACTCGTTTTTTTTGGCAAAACGGTTACAAATTTGAGTTCCTGGTGACCCTATATTTGAAATGAATTACAAAGTAGACCGACAGTATACCGTAGATGGGTACAAAAGTACCCACAAGCGTAAAATCATAGTTTTTCACCAAAACTTTTTTTTGAAAAATCCCAAATTTCTAATAAAAAAAAATAGCAAGGTCTATGGCGCTGGTTCCATGTCAATACCGAGAAAACCAAAACCGAGAAGACTAAACGGAGAGCGACAATAACCCAGAAAACCGAGTAAATCTGTATTAGTGTTATGGTTGTTCTCGGTTTAGGTTTCTCGGTTTTGGTATTTTCGATTTTGGTTTTCTCGGTGTTGACCTGCTACCCTCTAAGATGGGTTCTAAGGGTCTCAAAAACGGGTGTTAAAGAGTCTTTCGCTACTTTGCAACCTCCGTTTTACCAAGGGTTAGTTACCCTTGTGTTTTGATTACAAAAGTTCCCCATCAACAATTTGTTGAAAAGTGAAGTTTTTGACAAATTTTGTGAAAATTGTGCTTTCTCCGCCTTTCACTCAAAAAGCGGATTACTTCAACCAACTTTCTCTTTCTCATCCATCGTAATTGCTAATCCCCTTCTTCTCTCCTTGTTCAATTTATTAGGAAACTGTTTAAAAGAAAAGTTTTTTAAAAGCGTTTTTTAAAGACGTTTTTTTAAGAATGAAAATCCTTACTGTTCCAAGACAGGCACTGTAGCGGAGGCAAAATTTGATGGAGAATCCGCAGGTAAATCCAAAGCTCGCCTCTGCTGTCATGAACGATTTTCACCTTTTGACCAACTTTCTCTGCTTTCTCCACACACTTCCTCGTCATGTCGTGTCCAGGAGGAAACTAAGTGGCCTCACCTGCCCATTTGCCTCCAGGTGAAAGTGGGCCTTTTTCCCACTTTTTATTTTCCCTTTTCCCACTTTTTATTTTCCCTTTTCCTTTTTCCCAAAAAAAAATAAATCAAAATACTTGCCAAAGTGACAGCCTGGGAGAGTGACATGAATAGAAAGGGGCTAATTTCCGACACGTCAAATAAGAGAAAGTGGCCCTTGAATGAAAGAAAACTTCCTATCTTTAGCATGCAGTAGCTGACTATCCTAACTATCTGCTGACTATCGAACTATCCACTATCTTCCTATCTTTTACAAAACTTTTGCGAACGCATAATAAAATTACAAAATTTCGAAACCCATCTAATTAGCCCACGCTCTTGCCATCAAAGAAGTCAAGTTGAGACATGATGTGAGATCAAAGGCATTTTTTCTCTCTTCCTTCCTACACCTAATTAATACTTAAGTTTTTCAAAAGTTTCCGAGATTTAAAAAAAAAAAAACGAAAAAAAAAAGAGTCGTGCTCAGCTATTTAATTAAACCGGCTTAGTGGCGCACAACTCTTCTTGGAAACTTTCCCCAACAATCAACGAAGGTCGCGTGTTTTGGAGAAAGGGAAAACCTTGAAAGTTTTCCAGGAGAAAGCTGGAGAAAGCTTGTTTTTTGAGAGAAAGTGTTATTCAAAAACATTCAAGTTTGTCCTGTACACTTTTGTACCCATTTTCAAAAACATGAAAAATGTCTTTTTAAAAATATATTTTTCCAAAATTGTTTTTTTTTTAAACTTAGTTTTTAATGATTCCAAATAATTGGCCTTTGAAGGAGGAGAAAGTGTGCCGATTTTTTTTTTTTTGATTTATTGAGAATTCATTTTCTAGGAAGTTTCTTTATTCGATTCTGGAGAAAGTCTGCTTCTTTTCAAACATGTTCAAAAAAGAGAAAGTCAGAACCTTTTTTTTTAAAAAACAGCTTTTCTTTTTCTAAAAAAAAGTTTCAAGACAAAACAATAGGCTAATGCCCTGTTCTTTCTTCAAGAAGCGGCGGCTCTCCGAACCGTGCCTAATTATTTCCTCCCGGTTTTGTTTCTCAGCATTCAAGAAATAGCATAAATAGAAAAGCTTAAGAACCTAAATCCTCTAGGAAGCTTTTTTTCTAAAAATAGATTTAGAACAAGGTTTTAGAACAAGAGCTCAGAGCCTAAAAGCTCCTACGCTCGAGGTGAACAGACCTTTCCCACGCGCTGAAATCGCTGAAATCGCTCCTGAAACACTTTCCGTTACCAAGAATTTTTTTTTCGCAAATGCGGAAATCAAATCTTGCATTGAGAGAGGTCATTGAAGGGAAAAGGGAGAAAGTCGGAGAAAGTTTTTTCTCACACAGTGAACAAACGCGGTGCAATTTTCTTGAGAACTGCACCGCGGCGGCGGTCAAAGTCCACGGTGCTCCGCTAAGAAAAGAAGCAATCAAGCACCTTCAAAATTGCTTCATTTGGGAATTGCCCAGTTCCGCCTACGAGACGCTCCAGAGTAAGAAATTGGGCTGTTTGTCCTACTTTCACCGTTGCTTTCACCTACTTTCACCGCCGTGCTTTCACCGTTGCTTTCACCGTTTTCGACATCAATTTGTTCTCCTTTTCAAAATTATCACGGGCTTTAATCTTCCCTAACACTAATTTGGGTCATTTGCGTAGAATATGCCAAATCGAGCGGAGCGTCAACCTCGTTTCGCGGTGCGGGGAACACGGCGTACAAAAACCGTGATTTTTCCACGGCGCTCCGGGCCTACAACCTCGCAATCATGTTTGGGGTGGAGGGGGCCCTGACGACGGCCCTTGGCAACAGGTCGGCCCTTCTCCTGGAAATGGGCCACCCTGACCTCGCTCTCCAGGATGTTGACAGGGCACTGGAGCGAAACTGTCCAGGCGAATTAGGCGGGAAATTGAAGGAGCGGCGCAGGAGGGTTAATGATTTCCTCCTTCGCAGAACCGAGAAGTCATTTACCACCCGCCGCGAATTTAGGCTCCAAAATTCAAATCCGCAAATAATCAAGGCTGAAAACGTCGTCAAGATCGATTTTAAAGCGGATTGCGGTCGGAGCCTTGCGGTTACGAACGCCGTTTCATGTGGTAAGGCCTTGCAGCGCAATTAGCTTCATTTACAGAGAGACACATCAGATGCAGCGGACTTTTACCGAAATGTTTCCATTTTAACCACAATGTTCCAATTTTAAGCATAATACTGCAAATTTTGAGTGAAAATGTTGTGCGAAACACTTTTTACCGAAATGTTCCAATTTTAACCACAATGATGCAAATTTAGGAATAATGTTGCAAATGTTAGATTAAATGTCGTGTAAAGCACTGTTTACCGAAATTTTCCAATTTTAAGCATAATGTTGCAAATTTTAGAGAAAATGTTGTGTATAGCACTTTTTACCGAAATGTTTCAATTTTAAACATAATGTTGCAAATTTTAGAGAAAATGTTCAAAATTTTAAACAGAAGGTGGTTTTTGCACAGCAACATGTTACACAGATTCACAAAAGCCCTTGGGGATGCGGCTGCATTTGTGGTTATTTCTGTTTTCAACACATTTTTTGTAGCGTTGCTTCATTTGTAAGAGAGACAGATCAAGTGCAAAGCATTTTTTTTTACCATGATGTTCCAATTTTAGACCTAATGTTCAAAAATTTTACACAAAAGTTTTATGCAAAGCAACATGTTACACATATGTTGTTACTTACACAAAAGCCCTTGCGATGCGGTAAAATTTGCTGATTTCTAACAAATTTGTAATTGTGTGTTTATTTTTGGTAAAAATCTTGTAATTAGTTTCATTGGAAGAGACACGTGTCAAGTGTAAAACATGTTTACCGTAATGTTCCACGTAAAACATGTTTACAGTAATGTTCCACGTAAAACATGTTTACAGTAATGTTCCACGTAAAACATGTTTACCGTAATGTTCCACGTAAAACGTGTTTACAGTAATGTTCCACGTAAAACATGTTTACAGTAATGTTCCACGTAAAACATGTTTACGGTAATGTTCCGCGTTTAACCAATGTTAAACAATTTAAATAACGTGTTTCAATTTTATAAAAGTTTTTTTTTAATTTTTTTTTAAAGGATGTGGATGCATTCGTGATTTAAAAAAATTCTTTTTCAAAACATCTTTTGATTTGACAAAATTTTGATGGTCTACTTTCACTTGGAGAAAGCGACATCAACTGCTAAGACTTTTACCAAAAAGTTAAAATTTTAAGCAAAAGGCTTCAATTAATAAGAAACGTGTTTCACGTTGTGAACATACTTTTCAAAATTTTAAACAATAGGATTCAATTTTAAATTAAAAGTTTTTGCAAAGCTACATATGTTAACCCGTTAACATATGTTACTCGCAATCACAAAAGCCCTTAAGGATGCGGATGCGTTTGTTGTCAAATCCTGTTCACAAACAAATTTGCTTATTTGTTTGTTTGCTTTGCTCTCAATGAGAGTGAGATGAAAACTGAATTAATTAAGTTGAGGCCTTGTTTTCAACGAAATAGCCACCTACTTGCCTCCAGAACTGAGTTTTCCCGTTTGAATTCTCAATGTGAGCTGTTTAAAAATGCACGGTACATTTTAAAATACCTCAGAAATTTGCGCACCTTCGTATTCGAAATTTTTGAAATTTTGAGTTTATAAGGATTTTGATATTTTCCTTGCTATCAAAATGAGACCATGAAAAGACAGTTTAGCCTAAATTAGGAGACGGGATTCTCGAAAGCACTTAAAAAAAATTAGCCTTTATGATTACTAGGTACTAAATTAGGTACCTAGGTAAATTAGGTATTAGGCAAAAATGATTGTGCCTAATTTTTCGTACCTAATTTTCTGTGCCTTTTTTAGGCACGCTACTCCTATTGGAGGAGCCCTTCGCCGTGTCCTTGGAATCCGAACTTGGGTTCGAGACAGAGCACTGTCATTTCTGCTTCTTGCAAATTCTGAACGGGATTCCTTGCCCAAATTGCCCTTTTGTAAAAATTTTTACATAATTTTTAAACAAATTTTTCAAACAAATTGTTTGAAAACAAATTTTTCATATTGTTTAAACAACCGTTCCAGGCCCTCTACTGCGACATCTCCTGTCTGGAGAAAGCCGCTAGCTTTCACCGGCTGGAAGAAGGCCTACTGCCGTACGCCTATTCTCAGGGGCTGGAAGAGCGGGACTTGTTGGTTCTGCGAATAATTTGCACCGCTGGACCGCTGACGCTGTGGGAGTTGTTCAAATCCGACTTAAGTGGGGCTGGAACGACGCTGGAGAATTCTCCAGCGACTTCCAGCGCAATTCCAGGCACAAATCCTTCCGGTGTTTACGACTCCGGCTACTTCCAAATCGCTCATCTCTTCGCCCACGCGCCTCCAGATCTCACATCAAATCTTTACATCGCTTGTCGCTCCTTTACGCTCGTTGCGCTTCTGCAGCGATTTTCAAATTTTTTCACTTTGACCTTTGACCCGGATCAAATTGACGAACTCATCCAGGATTTCATTACTTTTCAATTTGTGCAACTCTTTCAAAAGGTGCCCTACAACGCCGTGGCCCTAAGTGAGCTTCAAACGGCCTCCGATACAAATCAACTCTTTTCGAGGCCCTTGGGAATGCCATAGTCCCTAAAATAAAAATCTCTGCAAAATAATCTCTGCAAAATAATCTCTGCAAAAATAATCTCTGCAATATAATCTCTGCAAAATAATCTCTGCAAAATAACTTCTGCAAAATAATCTCTGCAAAATAATCTCTGCAAAATAATCTCTGCAAAATAATCTCTGCAAAATAATCTCTGCAAAAAATCTCTGCAAAATAATCTCTGCAAAATAATCTCTGCAAAAAATCTCTACAAAATAATCTCTAAAATAAAAAATCTCTGCATGATAAAAGTCTCTGCAGAATAAAATCTCTAAAATAAAAATCTCTGCAATTAAAATCTCTGCATGATATAATCTCTGAATTATAATATTCTTTTTAAGACTAATTTCATATTTTTGGGTTAGGTTTACATTTAGGTTCTGTTCTTGTTTTAATTTTTAAAATGGTAACTGCAGTAAATTGCAGAAATTTTTATCGTGCAGAGATTTTAATTGCGGAGATTTTAATTTTAGAGATTTTTAATCTACAGTGATTTTTATTATGTAGAGATTTTTATTTTAGTGATTTTTTGCAGAGATTATTTTGCAGAGATAATTTTGCGCAGATTTTTATTTTAGTGATTTTTTGCAGAGGAATTTATTCTAGTGATTTTTTGCAGAGATTATTTTGCAGAGATTATTTTGCGGAAATTTTTATTTTAGTGATTTTTTGCAGAGATTATTCTGCAGAGATTATTTTGCAGAGATTTTTTATTTTAGGGATTATGGCATGGACCCCTTAGGAACGGCCCTCTTCCCTACGCTCTCCCTTGTCAATCACTCATGTGCCCCTAATGCCGTCCACGTGCGCGTGGGCCGAAGGGCCCTCACGGCCCTCATGTCAATAAGGGCCCTTCGCCCTGGTGAAGAGATTACAATCACATATGGGCCACTCTACAGCCGTCAGAAGTTGCCGGAGCGTCAACAGGAGTTGTCGAGGAAGTACAAGTTTGTCTGCAGGTGCGACGCTTGCCAAGGGAACTGGACACTGGACAATCGCTGCTGCAATCGCTTGACAGCGATGACCTTGTGCAGGGCGTGTCGCGCCAATCAAAGGGCTCTTTCACCCTGTGTCACGTGCGGGGCCATTAGGAGGTGGGCGGGAACGCTGGAGGGAATTTTGAAAAGGACGGAAACGAATAATGGAAGCGATTCTCACACTTTGGGGGAGTTGGCAGCTGCTATTGAATTTTTTGACGCTGAATTTCCAGCTCCTTTTCACTACACTGAAGTTGCACAAGAGCTTTTTAAAAAGGCGCTGTCGCTGCAAAATTTATGAAATTCAGCAGCTTCAGCAGCGCTCAGTTCAGTTCAGTTTAACCCAACCTGAACCTAATCAATTTGGATGCAGCGAAATTCAGCGATTTTGAAATTTTTGTTATAGCGAAAATGTAAAATAAGTGCTTCAATAACCTAATTTTAAAATTTACCACTTTTAGGTCGTAAAAACTTGTAATATTTTTGAAAGCAGTCGTAAATAAAATTTCAAATTATGCTAATTAAAATTTACGTTTTTTTTAAACATTTCAAAACTACAAAAACGAAATTTATTTGCCAGTAACGCGTTACAAAATTTCATAATTTTTTTTGAAAATTCTTCATTCTGCTTGTTTGCTGTTCTACATACAAAGGCGGTCAACGATCTGTTTTTTTAAATTTGTAGCAAATTGATTTTTTTTTAAGTTTTAGTCGGCGTTTTATTTATTCAAGAGCGTTTCATTGGCACATATAGGTTAAAGTGGCCCTGTTTCATTGACCGCGGCGCATGACTCCGACACCAGCACGTTGCGCCGCCCCTTAATTGGCAATTTTGGTGAAATTAATCAAGACTAATTAAGAGGGTAACCACAACGTGATTATTCTATTTCGAAAGCGTTTCATCTCCATTATTCCAGTCTCTTTCGCAGCGATCACACTCCCACACCAGAAAAACATTTTTCAATTGTTTCACTTCGTGAAAACTCAATTAATTTTCAAAATTTCCTAATTTTTGAAATTTCAAAAACGTGCAAAGTTCAACCGAAATTACATTAAATTTGAACAAAGTGCCACTTAACGATCAGTTGAAACAATCGCTTCAAAATCGCTTCAACAATCGCTCATGGGTTCAAAATAGCCTTAATTCGCATCCGCTCACTAAAAGGAAAAACTCAATTGTGCCTAAATTGGGAAGAAATTGTTTGCGAATTTCGACTTCGTTGAAAATTATCGTCAACAACAAACAGCAAGTGCGCGGCAATTTAAGTGCCTAATCAAAATTAATTGTTCTACAAAACTACTTAGCAGAAAAAAAAAACGTCATTACAAAAAGGGCCACCGGCCTTCAAAACAGCGCGGCTAAAATTAGCGATTCGAAGAAAATAAACAGCGTTTTTATAGAAACGCTATTTATTTTCTTAAATTTAAATTATTTTTCTTTTCTTAATTTTTTTTTTACATTAATTAATTAATTTAAATTAATGATAACTTTCACAGTTGATAAATTGATAAAAAGAAGATTGATAATCACAAAAATGTTACGTGAAATATGATAAAAAAAAGTAAATAATTTACAAATAGATATTTCTTAAGTTGTACTTTTTTCAAATACCCTCAATTATTCAAAACATACGGAAAAGGCGTTTTTTTTTTCAACTAATGTTGACAATTTTGACTTAAATTACAAATTTTATTTTATTTTCTAATTCTTAATACAAAATTTTCACAATTTGTTTTCAAAATTTGTTTTCAAAATTAGTTTTAAAAATAGTGTTTTTTTTAATTAGTGAAAATTACTTTTAAGCTTAACATAACATAGGTAGCAGTTTTTCGCTATACCGCATTCCTGAGGCCCTTTGATGCAAAAGTTGTCAAAGAAAACGTAAAAGTTGCGTGACAAGGAGGCCCAGCCCTTAAGGGCCCTCTGTGCCTGGGTGTGAAGGCACAAAATAGGGCCCTGCGCACAGGAGGCCCTTTTCCGAGAAAGCAAAATCGCTAATAAAGGGAAAGTGGTGTGCCTATTGGCCATTAATCTGAAGAGTGTTGACGGAGAAAGTTGGGCCGCCGAACTTTCCTTGACAAAGGTGCGATTGATTTTTTGAGGCCACCGTGGGCCACCGTGGACACACGGTGACATCGCAGTGGGACGGTGACCGTGGCAGTGCGTCAATGGGCCACCGGGGTCAGAGGTCATGAACCTCGCCAACTTCGTCCTGGATCTCAACGGTAAGTAGACCATAATCTACAGATTAAGAGAGATCAAGGCCACTTTTGGTCCACAACAGCATCCTCCAGCAGCTCTATAGCACTAAATCTCATCTCTCCAGCTCATTTGCATAATTGCCCTCTCATCTTCTTAAGTGCAATTAGCACGGCGGAAGATGCGGGACAGGGTTTGGACGTGGATTCGGCGGCGGCGAAGGGCCCTTGTCAAGGGCTCCTGCCTCCTCCTCCTCCTCATCCTCCTCATTTTCGCCGTGGAGAGTCGGAGGAGCTCTGCTATAGCCAAGTCGGAGGCTGATTCAGAGATCGGGACTTTTATAGGGTCACGTGATTCTCCCAGTTCGGATTTGGTCCAGCCCAGTCGCAAAACCGTGATTCACAACCCCAGCTCACAGTGCAACCAAGTAAGGGCCCCCCTTTGTCAATGAAGGGCCCTTTTCAAAGGGCCCTTTTTTCATTAAAGGGCTCTCTTTTCATAATACAAACGGAAAATAGGGGATTTTTCCTCTTGTACAGAGCGTTTCTGAAGTACCTTCCAAATGGAGAAAGTCTCGAGAAAGTAAATTTGAGCTGTGAAAGTGTGAAATCTAAAATATTTCACGCACGCAATGTAGCTAACTTTTAAATTTTTTAAATATTGACATTTTGACATAGTTTCAAATTTTGACATTTTCGACAAAATTTGAAATTTTGACATTTTTTTTTTTACAAAATTTCAAATTTTTACATTTCAAATAACTTTCTCTTTCCCTTTTTTTTTTGTACGGAACTTAAATAACGCTCTGTACTTTCACTGCTATTTGGCCTGGAACTTAAAAGAAAACGCTCTGTACTTTTACTTTTTGTACTGAATTTAAAAAGAAACGCTATGTTCACTTTCACTGTTTTTTTTTGTTCGGAACTTAAAGAACAATCTGTACTTTTACTTTTTTGTACGAAACTTAAAAAAAGGCTCTGTACTTTCAGTATTTTTTTGTTTGGAACTCAAAAGACATTCACTCTTTTTGTACAACATTTTAAAACAATCTGTACTTTCACTTTGTTTTGTACGGAACTAGAAAAAACAATCTGTATTTTCACTTTTTCTTTGCACGGAACTTAAAAAATGCTCTGTACTTTCACTGTTTTTTTTTAGTTTCTCTTCTTCTGCGGAACTTAAAAAACGCTCTGTACTTTTCACCCTTGACTTTTTGTCTTTGCAGGGAAATGGTTCCACGGTGCTTGCTCTGTTTATGGTAATTTCGTCTCCGGACAACAGTGCGACGCGGAATGTCATACGAAGTGGATTCAAATTTTACCTCCGAGATTACAATGGAGAAATCGGCGGGAAGGGACAAAAGACTAAAATTAATACGTTGCTATTTTTTACCGGACTTCCGGAAACGCCGTTGGGAAGGGTATGGGCTCAGCACTTAAAAAACGCACTGTATATTTTAGGTCCTAGTGGAAATGAAACAGAAATTTATAATTTTCAGCTAAGCATCATCAAGTTCAAATCAATTACAACAGTAATGCATCTTTTTTTAGAGATTTCGTCGACAACGCAATTTTAAAAATAGATACTTTGAAGAAAAAAAACTTCAAGCATTTGAATACTGCCAAGTACTTGAAATACTTGAATACTGCCAAGTACGTGAAATACTTGAATACTGGGAATTACTTTTCAAGTTTAAAATGTCAAATTTAGAAAATGGTTTAAACTGGCTGAGTGAACTAGTTACTTAAAAATTGTCGTGCATTGTTCATGTAAAATTTGAAAACAACGTCAAAGTGAAACATTTCAAAATTCGAGTAGCAGTGTTTAATCTTCTGTAATATTTTCTAAAGAAAAAGTTCTACAAATTATATTTTTTAAATTCAAAATAGGTATTTTTAAAAAAAACTTCACCTCCACTTGCGACAGGTACAAATTGGCGGAATAGTATTGATTTTTAAGGGCTCATTAAAATGTTGACGGAAATTAAGTGGTTCGTTCGTATTTCACAATTCATAAAGTTCCGCTTCCGTCACGTGGAAACTCCCTTATTGACGTTTTGCTGCTCTCGATTCGTGTCGGGTTACAGTAATTATTTGAATATTCGTTCACCCTTTCTCAAAAGGCAGAAAACGCTGAATGGGAGGGGTTGTGAAGACTTATCGCTTAATCGCTGCGAGCATGCAACGGTCGATGGAGCGGGGGAGACAATGTCTCTCTTAAAAAAAAAGAGTCTAAAAAAATCAAAAATTCATTAAAAAAGAAAATTTAAAAAGAAACTTCTTTTTAAAACTGAATTTTTTTGAAAATTTAGAATTTTTAGTTTTTTAAACATGTTCTCGAATACTACCCTAGTCAGAAACCGGTACACCCGATATCGGAACGCAACTAAAGTTGTACACGCTGTTAGATTCAGAAATTGGTTCACCCTTCTTCAAAAGGCAGAAAACGCTGAATGGGAGGGGTTGTGAAGACTTATCGCTTAATCGCTGCGAGCATGCAACGGTCGATGGAGCGGGGGAGACAGTGTCTCTCTTAAAAAAAAGTTTAAAAAATCAAAAATTCATTAAAAAAGGAAATTTAAAAAGAAACTTCTTTTTAAAACTGAATTTTTTTGAGAATTTAGAATTTTTAGTTTTTTAAACATGTTCTCCTAAAACTACCCTAGTCTCAGAAACCGGTAAACCCGATATCCGAACTAAACGAAAATTGCTCACACTGTTAGATTCAGAAATTAGATTCACAGTGGAACAGAATCAATTATGGAAATTCACGCTGTAAACGAAATTAAGCCTCACACTACATTTTGAAATCATTTTTTAGAAATATTGAATTTAAATTTTTTTTTAAATAAATCGGTTTAACTCTCCTTTCTCAATAAATCATTTATGTTTGATCAACTCAACATTTTCCAAAGTGAATTGAAGTGAATTGAACTTGTACTGAATATATTTTGAAATTTTTCTTAAATTTTCAAATTTTCGAAAACTTTTTTTTTTTTTTAATTTTTGAAATTAGTGCATCACTAGCAAATCGCCAAGTAGTGAAAAACATACAATGCAAAACGAAACTAACCTCAAAACTGATCAAAAACTGAAAATAGTCGTGAGATCTTTCATTGCAATTTGTAAACGACGCTAAAGTAGAATATTTAAATTTTCGAACAATTTTTTTAAAATTGGAAAAATGCTTCCCAAATTTGGAAAAATCATTTTCAAATTTTGAAAAACTTTTTTTTTAAATTTCAGCGCAAACTCCTCAACGAAGCTCAATTACACGGTGACCTCATCATTGATGACCTCAAGGAATCGTACTTGAATCTCTCACTCAAGACGCTGCGCATGCTCAAGTGGGTGGAGCAGAACTGCTTCCACGCCGAATTCACGGTCAAGGTTGACGACGACTTCCATGTCAACTTGAAGCGATTCGTCACCCTCCTCGAGTCCCTGTCACGTGACGGCTCGGGACGCACGCTGATTGGCGGATCGGTCAATCACGGCGCCCAACCCGTCCGCGACCCCTCCTCCACCCATGGCAAGTGGTACACCCCCCTTGACCTCTGGCCCCGTGACACGTTCCCCGACTACGTCGCCGGGTTCTTCTACGTCCTTGGCCAGGACGCACGGACCAAGATCTACGTCACGGCCCTCCGCACGCCGCTCTTCCACCTCGAGGACGTCTTCGTGACAGGGATCGTGGCCAGGGAGGCCCTTGGCCTCAAGCTGACCGACCTGCCCATCATCTCCAACTTTTGGACACCCCTCAAGAACCTCGTGACATCGAGCTGTGACCTCGGGAGGACCTACATGGGTGTCCACTTCCACATGAGGCCCTTCAACTACCTCGAGTGCTGGAAGGGCCTCAATGACAAGGACTTTGTCTGCAGCGATTGGCCACTCTTCACCTACTGTTGGACGGACCCTTGACCCTTAACCCTAGAGTCAAGGGTCAAGGGTTAACCACTTAACCCTAGAGTCAAGGGTCAAGGGTTAACCCCTTACCCCTAGGTTCAAGGGTCAAGGGTTAACCCCTTACCCCTAGGTTTAAGGGTCAAGGGTTAACCCCTTAACCCTAGGGTCAATGGTTAACCCCTTAACCCTAGAGTCAAGGGTTAACCCCTTGAACAATAACTGAAAAAATATTTTTGTGATTGTAACCTCAGGAAGTCTCAAAACTTACTCAAAATATGTTATGTGTAGGGTTAAGGGTTAGGTGACAGGGTTAATTTTTTTTAATTTTTAGGTCATTTTAGGGTTAAGTTAACCCTAATTGCATTTAATTAATTAATTGTTATTTTGTTAAGTAACCCTTCCAAACAAAGTGACAAAGCGCATGCAAAGCTCATTTAACAACGTTTATTTTCGTTTGAAGTTAATTTAAGAGAACTCGGCTAACTTTAGTTGTAAAGTTAATTTAACGTTAATTTAAATTAAGTTAATTTAACGTTAATTTAAATTAAGGTAAATTTTAATTTTAAGTTGAAATGTGATTTGAAAAAGAAACTGTAATTCCAATTAGTGATTTTTTTTTCAGAAAATATATTTAGTTCTGGATGAATTTTAAGTTTTTTTTTATTTAAATTTTTAGGAGATGCTTTAATTAGAAATTTTTTTAAATTTTTTGTTAGATAATTGTCAAACAACTACCAAATAACTTTTAGTAAACTTAAATACTCATAGTGTAAGGACCCTTGAGGGTCGCAAACGTATCTGAAAAGTACCCTTAAGGGTCACTCAAATTTTTAGAATTTAAAATAAATTCTCAAACATTTTTTTTATAGTTACATAATTTTTTTTTTGAATTTTCTAGATTAGAAAATCGGCGTTTCAAAATTTGAACAGTTTGTGACACTCTTGTGTGGCGTTTTACGGATAAGTGCGAACGAAAATGACAGATTTTTAGCTTTGTACAGAGCGTTTCATAAGTGTCGTTAAAAACAGAAAGTCAGGTCCCAGTGCAACCAAAGGTTCTTCGTCTGATGAAGGGTATTTTGAAAAAGGTGAAAATTTGCGGTAAAAATTTTAAGGAATGTTACTCAACGAAGCTCATTTGCACGGTGAAATTTTTTCGAATATTTGAAAAAAAAAATTTGAATTCTCGCAAACAAATTTTTTTAAATTTTTGAAATCAGAAAAACATACATTGGAACATCACAGACCCTTAACTAATTATCATACAGAGAATAGACGTGGACTCTTTCCTTGAAATTTGAAAGCGACGCTAGAGTAGCACATTTAAATTTTCAAGAATCTTTGAAATTTTGAAATTTTTTTTGAAATATTGAAAAACTTTCTAATTTTTTTTTTAATTTTAGCGCAAACTACTCAACGAAGCTCAATTCCACGGTGATCTCATAGTTGACGATTTGAAGAAATCGTACTTGAGACTTTGCGCATGTTTTTTTTTTTATAATAATTTTTTATAATCTAAATTTTTGCAGATATTTATAGCTGCAGTTTTAAGTTAGTTGAGTTGTTGGGATGCGATATCGAGTCGATATCCAAAAATATCGAGTACAGATGCGGCGGCGATAGTCACGTGACATTTTGTTTACCGCATGTGAGTAACCGCAAGTGGCCCGATTGCGGTTTGAGCGGTGCAGGAACGCTTTCCATTCAAATGAATGCATTGCAGGTTGTTTTCAGGCAGTTAAAAATGATATCGCATCTCTAAATAATTAGCATAAGTGCACATTTCGTAACAATTGAATTAGCGCATCGGAGGATGCGCGGCAGAATTTTGTCGTGGATCCGAAGGCGGCGCAGGGCCCTTCTCAAGGGCTCCTGCCTCTTCGTCATCATCATCCTCATTTTCACCTTGGAAAGTCGGCGGTGGTCTGCTAGAGCCAAATCGGAGGCTGATGCTGTGATTGGTTCTTTTTTGGGCTCACGTGACTCACCGAGTTCGCGATTGGTGGAGCCATTTCGCCAAACGGTGGTCCACAGTCCCCCGTCCCAGTGTAACCAAGTAAGGGCCCCCTTTGCCAATGAAGGGTCGTTTGCAAAGGGCCGTTTTTTTTCAAAGTACACACGGAAAGTAGCGGGGGATTTTTTCCCATGTACAGTGCGTTTCTTAAGTGCCGGTACATAGAGAGAAAGTCCGTAAAAGTAGTGATGAAAGTGTGAAATTTTAAGAATTTCACCAAAAGATAAATGTCCGCACTTGAGTTAATCCGCACCTGGGGTGATTGATGTTAAACCTTTCTCTTTTTTAAGCAACTTAAAAAACGCTCTGTACTTTCACTTTAAACTTTCTCTTGTACGTAATAAAGAATGCTCTGCACTTTCACTTTTGACTTTCTTTTTCAAGTAATAAACAACACACTGCACTTTCACTTTCGACGTTTTTTCTAGTAAAAACGCTCTACTTTCACTTTTGACTTTCTTCTTAAGTAAAAGACTCTACCTTCACTTACGCGCTTTCCTTTTTAATTAAAAAACGCTCTATACTTTCACTTTTTACTTTCCCTTTTCAATTAAAAAACGCTCAGTACTTTCACTTTTTACTTTTCTTTTTAATTGAAAAACGCTCAGTACTTTCACTTTTTACTTCCTTTTTTTATTAAAAAACGCTCAGTACTTTCACTTTTTACTTTTCTTTTTAATTAAAAAACGCTCTGTACTTTCAGTTTTAACTTTCTTTTCACAGGGAAACGGTTCCACGGTGTTAGCTCTTTTTATGCTAATTTCGTCTCCGGGCAACAGTGCGACGAGGGATGTGATACGAAGCGGATTCAAAATCTACCTTAGAGATTATACTGGAGAAAATGCTAAAATAAATACGATGCTTTTTTTTACCGGACTTCCGGAAACACCGTTGGGAAAAGTGAGAACGTACTTAAAAAACGCATTGTATTTTTTTCTCGTTTTAGAAAAAAAAATTGAAGTTTCAGCTTAGGGCTTAGCTTTGTAGTCAAACGTTGACAGTAGAGCAAAAACATCTTTTCAAATGTTAGTTGACAATGCATTTAAAAAAAAAGATTAATTAAAAATGATAAATCCTTGCCGCGCACGACTACACAATGCTAAATTTTAAACAATTTACGATTACCAACAATCTTGAACTAATTAACAAAAAAATTGTGTGGACTGTTTAATTAAAATTTGAAAACAACGTTAAAGTAAAATCAAATTTTGAACAATTTCAAAAAAAAATCAAGTTTCATTTCCTTTTTTCTTTGTCCTTATAGACGAAATATTTTTATTTCAAAATGTTCTATCGAAATTAAGTCTTAATTTGTTTTGAAATATTTCTTGAAATTTTGAATTTTTCGAAAACGTGTCTTGAATTTCAGCGGAAACTAACTCAATTGCACTTTTGTCATCAATCATTTTCGAAACATCATTCGCCTAACATGGTTTTCAAAAAAATTAGGAATTTTGAACTTTCGAAAAAATGAAAATGATTTTCAAAAACTGTTGCTTGATTTTCGAAAACTTTTTTTGAATTTCAGCAAAAACTACTCGATGAAGCTTATTTACACGGTGATCTCATAGTAGACGATTTGAAGGAATCGTACTTAAATCTCACGCTCAAGACGCTGCGCATGCTCAAGTGGGTGGAGCAAAACTGCTTTCACGCCGAATTCACGGTGAAAGTTGACGACGACGTCCATGTCAACTTGAAGCGATTCGTGTCCCTCCTTAAGTCCATGTCACGTGACGGGTCGGGACAGCATCTGATTGGCGGATCACTTGTTCGCGGCGCTGCGCCAGTGCGTGACCCCTCCTCTCTCAATGGCCATTGGTACACGCCCCTTGACCTCTGGCCACGTGACACCTTTCCCGACTACGTCGCAGGGGGCTTCTACGTCCTTGGCCAGGGCGCACGGTCCAAGATCTACGGCACGGCGCTCCGCACGCCGCTCTTTCACCTCGAGGACGTCTTCGTGACAGGGATCGTGGCCAGGGAGGCCCTTGGCCTCAAGCTGACAGACTTGGCCATCATCTCCAACTTTTGGACACCCCTCAAGAACCTCGTGACATCGAGCTGTGACCTCGGGAGGGACTACATGGGTGTCCACTTCCACATGAGGCCCTTCAACTACCTCGACTGCTGGAAGGGCCTCAATGACAAGGACTTTGTCTGCAGCGATTGGCCCCTTCTCACCTACTGTTGGGTGGGCCCTTAACCCTTGAGTCAAGGCCCTTAACCCTTGACTCTAGGTTCAATGCCCTTAACCCTTGACTAGGGTCAAGGCCCTTAACCCTTGACTCTAGGGGCAAGGCCCTTAACCCTTGACTCTAGGGGCAAGGCCCTTAACCCTGGACTCTAGGGTCAAGGCCCTTAACCCTTGACTCTAGGGTCAAGGCCCTTAACCCTTGACTCTAGGGGCAAGGCCCTTAACCCTTGACTCTTGACCTTGACCCTAGAGTCAAGGGTTAAGGGCATTGAACCTAGGGTCAAGGATTCCAATCACATTTATAATTAAAGTTAAATTAAATTAACTTTATTATAACATTAATAATAATATAAGCGATTATAATCAACTTAACCTTATCTAAATAAAATTTAAAAATTAAGTAAACACTGTTTAGGTACCTTAAATTAAATTTTAGACAACAACTTTGAGTTTTGAGTAGCTTTGGGGACCCCTTGAAGGGGTAACCCTTATATGGTCGCGACATTTTTTTAGAATTTAAAACACCTTTGCGGACATTTTTGGTCATAAGTAATATGAATTTCTGAATTTTCTACTTTTTCTATTTATAATTGGAAATTTTGAAAATTTTGATATCTACTTTTTAAACGCACCGACAGTTTTTAATGACTTTAAAAAGTTGTAAGGGGAGGTATCAATGTGATATGGTATCCGGTAGGTTTAAGGCAATTAACAGGCAGTCCGTTGGCTATGTAACTACTTTTAGTCGCCCGGTGTCAACCGTCATTTTTTCTTGTTATGAAAAAAAAAAAAGCTTACAAATATCAAATAGCTTAATTATTAATATGTTAATTAAATTAATTTATGTAGATAATTTTTTATAATAATTTATATTTAATTTTTCATTTCTTTAATTTAAAATGATCGCTTTGTTTCATAACATATATTACATGTAATGTAATTGTAGTAATAGTATTGTTATTTATTACTATTTATTATTATAATATATAAATAATAATACATTGAAAAACATGTAAGGATAACTAGGAAAATGCTACAAATAAATCAGCTTAAGTGTATGGTTATAAGTTTTAAAATGTAAGTCGAGGTCAACAGATCAGTGATTTTGACATTTTTTATTTTAATTCTTTGCTACCAACCCACGTACATAAAATAGTATACCTTGCACTGACTGCCGATTTTTGTTTCTTTAAAAAATCACGCTCTTTATCATTCGGAGGATTAGAACTTCAATCCACCCAAAATTATACCGAGGTTATCAAAAGTAACTTTATATTAGAATATTGTATTCAATATTAGATTTTCCACATCCGTAGCGTAAAACGTTCTCAAATTTTAATTGTTGCGTCAGAATATGCGCGGCATAAGTTTGTTGTGGGTTCGAAGGCGGCGCAGGGCCCTTCTCAAGGGCTCCTGCCTCCTTGTCATCATTTTCATATTTACCCTGCAATTTCGGAGGTGGTCTGCCAGGGTCAAATTGGAAGCGGACTCTGTGATTGGTTCTTTTCTGGGGTCACGTGACTCACCGAGTTCGCAACTGGTGGAGCCCAATCGTCAAACTGTGCTCCACAATCCCAGTTCCGAGTGCAACAAAGTAAGGGCCCTTTGCCGCAATGGAGGGTCGTTTGCGAAGGGCCGTTTTTTTTTTACTAAAGGGCCTCTTTTCTTAATAATAACAAAAAATAGGTTGAGATTTTTTTTACTTTGTACAGAGCGTTTCATAAGTTCCGTTGCAGAAAGGGAAAGCCCGGGGAATTAAAAAATCGTTGTTAGAGTGTGAAATATAGGACATTGCACCAAAGCAAAGGGCAGTTGCACGCACTTTAGCTAAATTCCTTTCTGGGGTGACGGAATTTAAGCCTTTCCCTTTTTACGAAACCTTAAGAAATGCTCTGTACTTTCACTTTTGATTTTCTTTTGCACGGTGCGACCAAGTAAGGGCCCTTCGCTAATGAACAGAAGTCAAAGGGCCTCCTTCCCTTTTTAAAATGCCAATTGTAAATAGGAGAGAGGTTTTTTTTATCTGTACAGAGCATTCCTTAAGAACCGTTGCAAAGAGAGAAAGTCCGGGAAAGTAAATGGGAAAATAGAGAATTTTTCGCGTTTCAATTTTGACTCAATTCTTCTCTAACGGAACAAAAAAACGCTCTGTACTTTCCCTTTGCAGGGAAATGGATAAATGCAACGAAATCGTGAATTAAATTTGTCTAAACGCATTGTAGCGAAAGGTTTACTCCTTTTTGTATGGAATATTAAAAAAAGGCTCTGTACTTTCACTTTTGATTTTTTTTATAATTCGAAAAAAAAATGCTCTACACCCACTTTTGAACTTTTTTTTTATAATTCGAAAAAAAAATCGCTCTACTTTCACTTTTGATTTTCTCTTTTCAGGGAAACGGTTCCACGGTGTTTGCTCTATTTATGCTAATTTCGTCTCCGGGCAACAGTGCGACGAGGGACGTGATACGAAGCGGATTCAAAATCTACCTTGAAGATTACAATGGAGAAAGTACTAAAATTAATACAATGCTATTTTTTACCGGTCTTCCGGAAACACCCTTGGGAAAAGTAAGGAACAAGTATTTAAAAAACGCTCTGTATTTTCTGCTCACTTTTCAAAATACTCTCTCAGCACTTTCACGAAACACCATTGGAAAGGGCTCAGGCTTTAAAAAACGCACTGTATTTTTCTATCGCCTTGAATGAATTTTCAAAAAAAAATTTCAATGAATGAATTGATATCAGCGTTTCCGAAATTATGAAATTTGGAAAACTTTTTTTTTCGAAAACTTTTTTTTGAACTTCAGCGGAATCTGCTACACGAAGCTCAATTGCACGGTGACCTCGTAATTGACGATCTGAAGGAATCCTATTTGAATCTCACGCTCAAGACGCTGCGCATGCTCAAGTGGGTGGAGCAGAACTGCTTTCACGCCGAGTTCACGGTGAAAGTTGACGACGATGTCCATGTCAACTTGGACCGACTCGTCACCCTCCTCAAGGCCATGTCACGTGACGGCTCGGGACGGACTCTGATTGGCGGCTCAGTCACCCGTGACAATGTCCCCAATCGTCACCCCTCCTCTCCCAACGGCAAGTGGTACACGCCCCGTGACCTTTGGTCACGTGACACGTTCCCAGACTTCGTGTCAGGGTTCTTCTACGTCCTTGGCCAGGAGGCACGGTCCAGGATCTACGGCACGGCGCTGCGCACGCCGCTCTTTCACCTCGAAGATGTCTTCGTGACAGGGATCGTGGCCGGGGAGGCCCTTGGCCTTCAACTGACGGACTTAAGGACCATTTCCACCTTTTGGACACCCCTGTCACACCTCGTGACCTCCAGTTGTCACATCCGGAACTCATACGTCGCTGTCCACTTCCAAATGAAGTCCTTCAACTACCTTGACTGCTGGAAGGCCTTCAATGACAAGGCCTTCGTGTGCAGCGATTGGCCACTTTGGACACACTGCTGGACTGACCCCTTTGACCCTTGACCCGTAATGTGCATTTGACCATTGACCCGTAATGCTCATTTGACCCTTGACCCGTAATGTGCATTTGACCTTTGACCCTTAATGTGCATTTGACCCTTGACCCGTAATGTGCATTTGACCCTTGACCCTTAATGTGCATTTCACCCTTGACCCTTAATTTGCATTTGACCCTTCACCCTCACGGGGCCTTTGACCCTTTACCCTCAAGGGGCCTTTGACCCTTGAACCTAACACCTCTTGTGATCTGAAAAGCTAATTATGAAAATCATTTCAAAAGTTAAACTAAGGGTACTAAAATGATGGTACCAAAATAAGGGTACTAAAATAATGGTACTAAAATAAGGGTACTAATATAAGGGTACTAAAATAAGGATACATAAATAAAGGGTTAATAAATTAGGGGTAAATAAGGGTCACGTGAAATCTGAAATAAAGTTACAAATTTCGTGTCGTTGCACAAGTTCGAAAGGTCTTTTTTTAATTTTCAATTATATTTAAAATTAATTGTAATTGAGAAAGGCTAATTAAAAGGTAATTAAAAGGCTAATTAAAAGGTAATTAAAGGTTAATTAAAGGTTAAAGGTAATTAAAGGCATTTGCTGTATCCCAACGGTGTTTCCAGGCCGAAAACATAGGCAGCACTTGCAGGGGGCGGGGCTTGTGTGCTGCTGAGGGAGAGGACCGTGCCGGCCATGATTGGTCCAAGTTCATGGTCCAAAAGTGTCCAGGTGAAGGAACGGTCAAAGGTTATCAGTTTCTCGGTCGCTTTTGGGTCACTGGCTGGAGCAGGGGCTTGTGGCGGCGGTGCAACGGCGTCTTGAACCGTGGAAGCGGCGCACGGTGAAACGCTCTTGTCGCTAGATTGAGCGGTTTTGAATTTCTGGACGTTGGTGATTTGGGCTCCTGTTTAAAAAAAAATCGTAAAAATTTGTTTTCGAACTGATCTTTTTCAAAATCTCTAAAGGATTTTTTTTTTCAAAAACCGTTTTCTAAATGATCTTTTAAATTTTCTAAAAAACATTTTTTAATTGTTTTCTAAATAATCTGTTTAAAAATCGTTTTTCAAAATCATACCCGTGATTGAAGTGCTCTCAAATTTGTCCTGGCTCATCGAAATCGTGATCACGTGATCGAGCAACTGGAAGAAGTTCTCTTCCTTCTTGAAGTTGCACTGATTGGTCAAGTTCTAAAAACAGCGACAAAAATGTGTTTTAAAAAGTTTTAGAAAAAGTTTTTTTTAAATCTGTTTTTTTTAAAAAAAAAAAAAAAAAAAAAACTCACAGCTTCGTAATTTCGAAGCGTTGTTTTGAAAACTGGGAGCTGGACGCGTACGGAGGTGTAATTGGCTGGTGCAGGTTCTCCCAAATTACCGTTGAAAGCGGCGGTGATGTCCTTGGGGAGAACGAGCGACAGTCCTCGTAAGTTGTTCTAAATTTAAAAAAAAAACGATTTTTTAGAAAACTTAAAACAATTTTTTAGAGAAATATTTAGTACCAAACTATGCAATATGCAAGGAAACTAGATTTGGAAAATATGAGTACCTTAAATGTTACAACAACTTCAACGGCGTTGTCATTCTCCATCACTTGGTAGTTGCCCTTGATTTCAAACATTTCCACGGTGTCGACACCGTTGAATTTGTGCGGTGTCGTGACCTTTGTCACCGTGGAGTCCCAGGCCTCGGACACTTGCAGCGTGTCCACGACCACGGCTTTGGCGGCGGGAGAAATGGTGGCTCCTGAAACAATTTTCAAATTTGCACTCATTTTCAAAAAAAAAAAATTTAAATACGATTTTTTCAAGATATTTTCAAGATTGTTTGAAAAAATGCGATTTTTTCGAGATTTTTTTTAAAATGCAATTTTTCAAGATTTTTTCAGGATTTTTTGAAAAAAAAGAAGCGATTTTGTCAAGATTTTTGTCAAGATTTTTTCAGGATTTTTTGAAAAAAAAAGAAGCGATTTTGTCAAGATTTTTTTCAAGATTTTTAGAAAAAAAAAACGATTTTTTCAAGATATTTTCAAGATTTTCTCAAGATTTTTAGAAAAAAGATATGAAATTTTTTGAAAATTTTATGAAAAATACCATGTCTTCTAGATATGTTGAAAAATAAGATTTTTTTTTCAAGTTTTTTTTTCAAGATTTTTTTTTTTTTTAGAGATTTTTAAGAATTTTTTTCAAACCTTTTGGAATGTAGCTCTGCTCCAAAGCATGACCAACGAAGGTGTTGACGTTGCTGTTAATCGTATCCACGGCGCTCTGCTGCGTCAAATCAGCGTTCACGGTTTTGACGCCCAGTTTCGTCAGCGCTGGCGTCATGCTAATGGAATCGGTTGTGAAAATAGCGCTAGAGAAAGTGATATCCGGAGTCTAGTAAAAAAAATTAACCAATCAGCACCAAGTAAAAAAAAAATTAGCCAATCAGCGCCAAGCAAAACAAAATCAGCCAATCAGCACCAAGTACAATACAATCTCCAGGAAAATTCAGCGCTTTACTTTTCTATTTTCGCTTACCTTAAATAATTTTCCAGAAATCAGCGCAAAAGCGTCTGGAAGCGATGCTGGGGTGGACGCTAACAGATCCTGGAAAACTGGAACACCGACCTTCCACACATTTTCATGGAGAACGGCCAAAATGTGACCAATGCCGTACGCTGATGTGGCCGTGATTCCTTGCGGCGCTGGACACTGCGAGGCGCTTGCGCCGCCGGCGCTCGTGTGTGGGCCGGATTGCATTGCTACATCGTTGTCCTAAATGTTTAAAAAAAAAAGTTTGTTTTGAACATTTGAACAAAAAACTTGAAAAAGAAAGCTTTTGAACAAAAGAAAACTTTCAAAAAAAATCGTTTGAACAAGAAACTTGAAAAAAATGAAGCCTTAGAACTAAAAACTTGAAAAAAAATGCTTTTGAACAAAAAACTTGAAAAATAAAAGCGTTTGAACAA
This sequence comes from Bilobella braunerae, assembly GCA_034694865.1. NCBI lineage: Eukaryota > Metazoa > Arthropoda > Collembola > Poduromorpha > Neanuridae > Bilobella > Bilobella braunerae. The sequence continues at coordinate 61,637 of JAQFYP010000012.1, forward strand.
AAAACGTGAAAAATATAACCTTTTGAACGAAAAACTTGAAAAATAAAAGCGTTTGAACAAAAAACTTGAAAAATAAATGCTTTTGAAACAAAAGCGTTTGAACAAAAAACTTGAAAAAAAAGCTTTTGAAAAAGGTAATCTTTTGAAAATAAAATTCAAAAAACATAAAGCTTTAAAAAAAACTTTTGAAATAAGAAAGCTTTCCAAAACCAAAGCTTACCAAAAATTTCAGATTTAAGCTTTTAGACTTACGACAAGCGCTTTTGCGATTCCGGCGGTGAAGTTACCGTAAGTGTTAAATAGAGCCTCGTCGGCGGGTGACAGGGCCGGAGGTTGACCTTGGTCCGGGATGACATTGGCCCTGACAGCCAAGGTCACGAAGGTCAACAGCAAAAGTGGTGACATGGTTTAGAAGGTGAGCAGGTGAGAGTAAGGTGGGCACAGTTGAGAGAAAAGTGGATTTCTGACCAATCAGAGGCGTTTATATAAGCGTGGATGTGCTACCTGAGCCAAGGTGACGCATGGACGACCCTGAGGTAAGCTTCAGGGCACTTAAAATTAGGATTGCATGGCTAATGAGCCGGGAATACTAATTGGAGAATAACGAAGTGTCATTTACACCCTTCCTAGAAATAGCCTTAATTAACCCTCCTATACCCACCCTTGACTCAAAAGGGGAAAAATATCCTATTTCTCATCCCGGATTTCCCACTTTTCAAAAAAAAATCCCTTTTTTTTTCAAAAAGAAATCCCACTTTTCAAAAAGATACTCCGATAAAAGTAGTTTAAAAGAAATCCAGTTTCGAAAACCGGCCTTTTTTACAGGCCGGTTTTTTTTTTTTTTTGGGATTTTCTGTTTTTAGAACGTATGCCCATGTTCTTGTAAAACTATTTTAATGATAGAATTTAGCAGGAAAATTTAAATCAAAAAATTAAATGGCGTTCGGATGAATCCAAAAATTAAAAACCAAAATTTACTCTAAATTCATTCTTTTGAAACTTTTTTTTAATGAAGCACTTTTTTTTTCATTTACGAAAAACATGCTAATTGAAGTCCTAATTTATACACCTCTCTTTGTACTTCAAGATCTCAAATATTTCCATCTTTGGTTAACTGTCCTTGAAACATAATGTAAAGTATGCTTAAAGTATTTTTTAAAAAACATTTTCAAAAAAAAAAGTTAAGAAAACTAGTTTTTGAGTTTGAGTTGTATTTCATGACGAAATTTCCAGTTCCTAAAAATAGTGCAATGTACATTGAAATTAAAAAAGACGGATTCATAATTGACTTTAAAATTAAAGTATTTAAAAAAAAATGCGAGTTATTGTTTAAGTTAGTTTGGTAAAGTGCTCAAAACTCTGAAAGCCACTTTTTTTTGCTTATTGTCTTTTGAGCACACTTAACTTTAATCTATTTCTGAGCATTGCGTCATTTGCTTGAGAACAGAAAAGAGTGCCGTTAACACTTAAACTTCAAATATTGAACTTAATTATCCGACGTTACGTGTTTTTTATACAGTAGTCTCCTGCTGTAGTGCACTCAAATTCATCCCAACACATACGGCGCACACAGCAAACTCTTGACAATTTAAGTCGATTAATCTAATTTCACTTAATTTACTGTAATCCATATCCGCAAAAGTTTTGAATGGATTATTAATGGAGCAGATTATAATAAGCTGTTTTACTGACGAGACCTGTAAGTGGTGCACGACTCTGATTTTCAGGTTAATTTAAAAATTAATTAATTCTGTATTTATATTTTAAATTTTAAAATTTATTTAATTATTTTAAAGACTAATTAATTAAGATTAACTCGCTAATCCGGGGGTTTTGTCCACTTTCAGCAGATAGTGGGTCTGATGCAACGTTTATCTAATCTTGTTCCAATTGACACTTAACAGTGAGGATAACTAGTATTGGAGCAATTTATTGCTTTTGCTTATTAAGAGCATTCATTTAATTCCTTGCTTACATTGCTTACTTTAAGCATTAATTGCTTATTTTAAGCATTCTCAAGTGAGCGGTGGCACGAGATGGAGTCCATTGACTTTGAAGTGGCTAATTCGTTTTTGGTGGAAAAACTAGGCCTTGCGCAGTGGAAAAACGAGAAGGAGGAAAATCCGATAGGGCTAATTAAGCAAATCGTTCGGAGCTACATAACGCATCCTCAGTATGCATTTCAGGTGAGGTCATTTTCTTGCAAAAAAAATACCGTAAAATTTCAAATAGGCGCCTTGACCCTGGCAAATGTCCTTTTTCATTTGAAGGAAATATCAGAAAATTTTGCACTGTTACCGTAAAAGATCAAATAGAAGCCTAGCATTAGGAGAGAATTTGTTTGTAAAATCAGTAAATGAAATCGCATGCAAAAAATTCAAAAATAGTTTTAAAAGTTTTTAATTTTTTTAATTAATTTTAAATTAATTGTAATGGTTTTTAAAAAGTTTTCAAAAAGTTAATGGTATAAAAAACTACAAAAACGAATTAGGAAGGTTATTGGATGGTGTAACCTGAACAGAATTTTGAAACTGGACTAGGGACTTTTGTTTTAATTTTTGAGTGGCGTTTTCAAAAAACAACATTGAAAAACAGTTTTTTTTTTGTATGCATCTCATTCACAACTAGTAATAACCATACTTACAAAATAACATTAAATTTTAGAAGAGTTTAGTTACCGTAAAATTTCAAATATGACGGCATTCTATATAATTTTTGAATTACAACACGTTGCTCTTGTATTTTTTTCCCAAATGGTTCCTTTTCCAAAATGTTGTTTTTTTTTCGTTCAAAATGGTTCCACCGCCAAAATGTTTTTTTTTTATCAAAATAGTCCCCTTCTCTACAAAAAATTGTCTAAAAAATTTCCTTCTACAATTTTTTTTTTCGAAATGGTTCTATTTCAAAATGTTTTTGTTTTAAATTTTCAGAATTTGCGATTGGCCTCCACGGTGCCGGAGCAGAGGCGTGCGCCGTCGCCAGCATCTTCAATAGCCCAATGCTTGGCCACTCTCCGCGGAATGTGCATCGAGCACAACTACTTCCTGGCAGTACTTTTCAGCAGTATTGGCTACGACGCCTTCGTCGTTGGATCCACGGTGTCCCTCTTGCCGATGCCGCTGAACCACCCACTGTGCATCATCCGCCTCCACGGTGGCCTCCACGGTGGCCTCCACGGTGGACTCTGGCTCGTGGACATGGGCATGGGCTCCGTCTTCCACGGCCCCGTCCCCCTCCACCAACTGCCAGTGAGCTTCACCGTGGGCGGATTCAGGTGCGAATACCGTGAAGACCGCGGCGGCGTTTTCCAGCGCGTGCACATCGCTGGAGACCCGATGAAAGGTCCGTTTGACGTACCCGAAGAGGTGCGCTACCACTTTACGCTCCAGCCAATGAAATTCGAGGATTTCGATCCAGCGATGAAGACGATTTTTACCGATGCCGAAACGTCGTTTTTCCTAAACAATTTGTATGCCTTTCGCTACTTGAGCCTGGAACCAGCGACGGAATCGCTGCCGATTCGCTTTTCAGCGATTGCATTCATGGGAACGACTTTAATTGAGTTTAACGAGAAAACCTATACCAAAACGCTGTTTGAGACGTACGAAGACATGGAGCCAGTTTTCAAGCAGCGATTTCCAGCGATTCCAGCCGAGCACTACAAAGCGGCCACAAAATACTTCCAAACGAGCGCTGACAGGAAACCTGACGCTTCATAGCAGTTTTTAAATAAAATTGATCAATAAACTAATTTGACCTAGTTTCTAGTTAATTAACAATTAACTTTAACACTGTTAACAATTTAACAACTTTTCACTTTAAAGCTACCACTTTCTCTTCAACCGATTTATAGTCGACCAATCAAAAAGCCGAAAAAAAAACTTGTCAGAATTTTATTGCAAGTTTGTGAAAATGCTTTAAAAGTTTAGCTCTCAATTTTTAATTGAAATTTTTTATTACTAGTCGAAAAATCGTATTCATTATTTTGAACAAAATAACTGTTTTAATAGAAAAACAATTCTGGTAAAAACTAAAATTAAGAAAAATCTTCCCCATTTTCGCAAAAAGTTATTTCAAATGCAGGTTCAAAATGCCACTCAAAAAATAAAATAATTAATTGATGAGGATCCCGATTCCGTGTTTAGTTACATCGTCTTCATGAAACGAATTTTTAGATCAATGAAGTTTTTGAAGTTGATTTTTATAAAGAATTTTTTTTCAATTGATTTGAAAAAAAAAAGTATTGTTTTTTTTTTTAATTTCTAAATTAGATCATTCGAGTCCTTGAAAATTTGTAGATCATTACCCTACTAATTAGGTTATTTGTTATTTTTTTGAATCATGATTCATCATGAAAAGCCCTGGATTTCCCATCTGCTTTTTTGAGCCAATTTGTCATTGGCCTAGCTCCAACGCTAAAAATATATTAGAAAAAAAAACTAAAGATCTGCGAATCTGCTCAGCATCCTTCGCTTCCCCCACTTGAACGCATTTTGAGTGGAAGATGAAATGTGGAAATTAACAGGAATTGGACGCTGATCCACTTAAATCGACGTTTAAATGGAGCAAGAGACATTCAGAGCAATCAGTCCACCATCAGATTTTGAGCACGATGGGACGCTGCAGCGATTTCATTTTGCTTTTACTCACTTTCGCTGTCATCAGCGTCAGCGCCAAGCGCCTTCCTTGGTGGCAGATGAAAGTGACACAGAGCCAAGGGTAAGGGGGCCCTTAACAGCTTCAATAAAACTTATTAATTAAAAAAAAAGAAAAAAAAAAGGAATTTTTCATTATTTTGTTTTTCAGTTTTTTTCAGTTACTTTTTCATTTTGTTAGATTTTTGGCCAATTTAAAAAAAAGCAAGATGCCATTGTGCTATTTTAACCTTATATCATTAGCAAAAGTTTGTTAGAATAGATTTATCATGAAAATTATCATTTAGAAAAGCTAAATTCATATTTTCAACATAGAAAAACTAGCAAATTGGAAACGAATTTCAAACTTTTAGTTTTTTTTAAACGTTCCATTTTTAAAACTTAAAAAAAAAAATTTCAGTCCAAATGCTTGTATTGTGGAAGAAGTGCCTGAGTTGAATCGAAAGTACTGGACAGAGTGCAAGTACTGGCCAGTACGGAAAGTTTGTGGAAAGGAAACGTAAGTGTTGAAACAATTTTTTTTAGAAAAGCAATTTTAGAACAAGAATACAATTTAGAAAAAGTAATTTCACAGCAAGAATAACTTTTTAGAAAAACAATGTTTCGAACAAGAACGATTTTTAGAAGAAAATCAACAAGATATTCCTTTTTAGTAAATTATTATTCAGTAGATGATTTAAATCACTTTTTTACTTGAATAAAACAGAATCATTCGATACGAATGTTGCGAAGGCTTCAAGCAAATTAATGGAGAAGAAGGCTGCACTGGAGGTAAATAACACGAATATAATTTCAAAACTAACTGCTATAGTTAACTAGTTTTTTAAAATTAGTTTTACTTGAGTTATTTACGATTTGGTAATCAGCGATTTACCTAATCGCTGAATTTGAAATTTGCAGTCAAATCGCTGAAAAATGTGCTGGAGACTGCGCGGGAGTTGGGCGCAAGGCGCTTTGTGGAGTACTTGGAGGCGAGTGGCCTTGCGGAGGAGCTAAGGGGTCCTGGGCCCTTCACGCTCTTTGCACCCTTGGACACTGGATTTGACACGCATGCAGGGGCTACCCTTGCCAACCGAATTTCAAGGTTAGGTTTAGGTTTAGATTTAGGTTTAGGCTAGGTTTAGGTTTATTATATTATTATTATATATTTATTATATTATTATTATATATTTATTCTTTAAAGGTCATCCTATGACCCTATTCTCAACTACCACGTGACCAACGAAAGGGTCACTTCAAGTCACTTCACGGCCAACAGTCACGTGACCTCGAGAAATAATGCACAGAAACTAAGGATCTCCAAGTACTCGACTGGGGTAAAGAAAAAACCTTTCAAAGTTTTTTGAAAACGTTCAGAATGTTCTTTCAAATTTCGAAAATCGTATTTTTTTAAATCTCAAAAATCCCCATTTTTAGCATATTAAAACTTATTTTTTAAACAAAAAAAAATTCTATTTGAAGATGGAAACAGTTGATTGCGTTCTCATTTCAAGAAAGGACCAAGAAGCCACGAACGGTAAATGAAATCTTTTTAAATCGAAAAAAAAATACATCTTGAAAGAATTTTTGTTTAAAATATTTCATTGAAAATCGTTATTTCGAAAAAAATTTTTTTCAGGAATTGTACACATAATTGATTCGCCGCTAGACCCAACTTTGTACATTCAGCGCGACGTCGCACAAATCGTGATTCAGGTAAACTGTCAAAATATGGCGTCATTCACATATTTCGCGAAATTTACAATAGAAAAAAGATCTATGATTAGTTATTAGATAGGCTTTGAATCTTGAATCTTTTGAAAAAAATTTTTCAATGTTGCCAAATTCGTAATTTGGAATTTTGCGAAATTTTCAATTTGAATTGTCACCGAATTAAAAGCATGCAGTGTTTCCAAATTAAAAGCATGCGGTGTTGCCAAATTAAACAAGTTTAATGTTGCGAAATTTGCAATGTATCGAAATTTCCATGTTGCCAAATTTAAAATTTGCATAAAATTTTAATTTTTACCAAATTAAAAGCATGCAATGTGTCCAAATTAAAATTTTTTAATTTTCCGAAATTTAAAATTTGCAATGTATCGACATTTACAAATTGCCATGTTGCCAAATTTAAGGCGTCATTCACACATTTCACAAAATATTGAGTCGTAAATTTCAGCCAATGTTTCAGTTGGGCCGTACAACAACTGGTCTGTGCTTAGACTTGTTTGCAATGTTGCTAAATTTAAAATTTACAATGTTGCTCTAAAAATTTGCAATGTTGCCAAATTTAAAATTTGCAATGTTGCTCTAAAAATTTGCAATGTTGCCAAATTCTAACTTTACAATGTTGCGTTTACAATTCGCGATTTTGGGAAAGGTGAAATTTGAAATGTTGGGAGTTTGACGATTTTGCGAAATTAAAATTTGCAATGTTGCCAAATTTAAAATTTGTATAAAATTGCTCTAGGATGGACGATTTAGGAAGTTGGCCGACGCCATTGAGCGCTGCGGCTTCAGCGAGCGCCTCCGCGGTGGCACCTTCACCTTTCTCGCACCGTCGGACGAGGCGTTTTTGAAAATCACGCCGTTGCGGCTCGAGAAAATGCTGCGGGACCCCGCCGCGTGCACCGCGATGCTGGAGAACCACATCATACCCCACGTGATGTGCTTGCCCGTGATTACGGAAGAGGTCAAAATGAGGTCAATCGGGTCACACAAGCTCGGTTTTGACTGCGACGGCGAAAGGGGCGTGTCCGTCGAAGGGAACCGCCTCTCCGAGTTCCTATTGGGTCAAAACGGACTCGTCTACGTCGTCAGCGATGTCCTGATTCCGGATCGAGGTACCAAAATCGCTTGCGCTGGAAGCGATTTTTTAAAACATTTTTGAATTTCCAGCCAAGACCGTGATGGAGCTGATTGACGACCGTCACCTCGTGACCACTAGTCGCCTGGCCCATGTCAGTGGGCTGGACGAGACGCTGAATGGGCGGGGCGACTTTACGTTTTTCGCTCCGGGGGAGGGCGCTTGGGAGTCGATCGACGCTGATTTGCTGTACGAAGCGATGGAGAATCCAGACTTGGCTCGGAGGCTCCTCCTCTTTCACGGAAGCGCTGAAGGACGAATCAAAACGTCAACGATCAAGGACAATCAGGTAAAGGTTTAGTTTTCAGCGACTAACCTAAACCTAACCGGTGACAGTCAACCTAAACCAAATTGGCAACAGTAAACATAAACCTAATTACCAACAGTAAACCTAAACCTAATTACCAACAGTAAACCTAAACCTAATTACCAACAGTAAACCTAAACCTAACCAGTAACAGTAAACCTAAACCTAATTGGGATCAGTACAGCAAGCACTATCGAGAACTTACCTGAAATCTCGAAATCGACCTATTATTCGATGAAAAAACTTGCAAACGGCGTTGAAATGTTGAGGGAGAAAAAAACCTAATTTTAGATTGTGTATTGTTTCAGAGGCCAAACAAGCCCGTTGTAGAACAAGATTATTTTATTTTCTGTGTTTCTTAATTCATTTTTTTTTTAAAGAAAATTGTTTGTAACAAAACAATTGTTAATATTTTAAAACAAATTTTATATATCCAAATCTGACGCTGAGAATAAGTTGTACAGGAGCTTTTTGTGTGACCGTCATCCCTACCCTGTTCCTATTTGTTGTCACGCACTCACGATAAGAAACTTTTGCTTTTAATGTTAGTTTCAACAATTTAGGTTTGCTGTAAATTCTTCACTTAATTAAATTACTTAAATTAAATCAAGATTTAAATCAAAATCAAATTTTTATTCTCTTTTTTTTTTTAGATCGTTCGCTCTCTCGACGGCGACAATGTGCTGCGACTCGAAGTTTATCGCAGGGGTTATGGCGTAGAAGATGCGATTATTGAGACGGCTGACATTGAAGGAAGCAATGGTAAGAGAAGCGCGATTTTTTTTTAAAAAAAAAATTGTTTTAAAAAATACGCTAAAAATGTATTTTTGAAAATGATTTTTTAAAATTTTGAAAAAATTTCTTTATATTTTAAGGAGTCCTACACATCATTTCAAGGGTCCTGTTCCCTGCGACAGAAAGCGCAGGCGACCTTCTGCGCAAGAGCGGAAACTACACGTAAAATATTTACATATTTTAAACATAAAGAGCTCTGCTCCTGCGCCTAACTAATGGAAATATTTTTGCACGTGGCTTTTTTCGTTCTTTTTAACAAACGGAGGTGAAATGACACAAAAATGTACCGAGCCTTTTTTAAATGACCTTTTTTAAATAACCTTTTTTAATAACCTTTTTTAATTAACCTTTTTTAATAACCTTTTTTAAATAACTTTTTTAAAATAATTTTAATAAATTGTTTTTTTTTTTAGAATATTTTTGGAAACGATGGAATCCATGTTGAGAGAGGACCCGAACGCAATTGACCTGTCACGTGGTGGTGAGCGCACGGACGGTAACCACTACACCTTCTTCGTGCCCACGGACACGGCGTTTCGTGCGCTTGGACACGCGCGCCTGCGCAGGATTCAAACGGACCCTTACTACAAGGCTAGACTCCTGCGCAACCACATCTCCAACTCAATCGCCTCCTCGGAGGCCTTCAAGCCCAAGCTCGTCTACGACATGCCCACGCGGCAGGACGCCGTGGGCGTGACGTGCGACGAACGGCGGCGCATGCGCATCAACGCAGCTGAAGTCGTCGAGAAGGACATGATGGCCACCAACGGAATCGTTCACGGCATTGACCGCCTTCTAGACTACTAAAACCTAAAAACATAAACCTTGAAGTTAGGTTTATGCAAATTAACCTAAGGTTAACTTAACCCTAACCTTAACCCTTAACCCTAAAATTTGAAATTTTTTGGAAAATTTGAAATTTTAAGAAAATTTTCATTTTTAGAAAGTTTGAATTTTTAGGAAAATTTGAATTTTTAGGAAGATTTGAATTTCTATGAAAATTTGAAATCTTTAGAAAAATTTGAAATTTTTACGAAAATTTGAAATTTTAAGTTGAAAATTCCACCTTACTAAAACTGCCTGTAAACTGCAACTGCCATTAATCAATTTAGTTAATTAAATCTGTTTTCTCTTAATTGCAATTAAGTAGTTTTCAAAGGTTTAACATTTGTTTGTCTTAATTGCAATTAAGTGTTTTCAAATGTTAAAACTTTGTTAGTATCATAATCTTGGTTAACTATAAATGATAATTCAAAGGTCAAAGGTCATAATAAAAAAAGGTCATAATAAAAAAGGTCATAATAAAAAAAAGGTCCGAACAAGCGTCGATAGTTTCTATTTACATTGATTTTGATTTAGAACACGAATGACGATAAATACATATTAAAAAAACACTAAATGACTGGTTTACAGGTTGTTTTGAGATAGTTTGTTTCTGAGATAGTTTTGAGGCGATATTATCCAATTTGTATGTATATCTAAATCTTAAGATAAAGAGTGACATGTGAACATGTCCATGGTCATGGTCACTGGTCATAGTCCAAAATCGTTCCGTCAAATTTTTTTTAGCATCCAAGCGGCAGAGAGCTCATCTAAAATCTAAAAGCCTAAAATCAGACATATGGACAATATTTCAGATGTTTGACAAGTTTTTGATTCATTTGTTTGACAAGTTTTTGTTCGAAATATAACATTTAGAAAATATTTTTGAAACGGCATTTTCTAAAATTATGGATTCCTACTTATTGTCGGAAGCAAAGCTGGATTTCCAGATTTTGACAGACGCTGAAATTGAGCTGGATCAAAAGCGGAACTGGAGAAAGTGTGACGGGGACTTTGAGACGATGGCAATCGCTGAGACAATCAAATTTTTTTTTTAAATGAATTTTTTTTTTCATTTCCAAATCAAAATTCCAGTCCAGTTTTTCACTTTTGAATTCATGAATTTGTAGAATTTTGGCCACTAAAGCAAAAGTGCGATGCCATTGTGCACTTTTAACCTTATATCGTTGGTTAAAACTTTGAACAGTAGTTTGTGTCTCGATTTGTCCAAACACCAAAACCATCTTGTTTAACAATTATTTTTGTTTCAAACGTATGTTTAATTTTTTTTTCATGTTTGTTACATTGTTTTTAAAAATTGAATGTTTTTAAAAAAATTTCCATTGTGGTGCTTTTGAAATATAGGAAACGTAAGTAGTGAAACAATTTTTAGAAAGGCAATTTTAGAACAAAAATGAAATTTAGAAAAAGAAATTTTAGAACAAGAAGAAATGTTAGAAAGGGTAATTTCAGAGCAAGAATAACTTTTTAGGAAAACAATGTTTCGAACAAGAACGATTTTTAGAACAAAGAACAACAGGATATTTTTTAGTAAACTATCATTCAGTAGATGATTTAAATCACTGTTTTACTTGAATAAAACAAAATCATTCGAATGTTGTGAAGGCTTCAAAAGCAAATTAATGGAGAAGAGGGCTGCATCGGGGGTAAGCCAGTTTTTTTGAAAACTAGTTTTTAGTTAATTACAAACTGGTAATCAGCGATTTGGGTAATCGCGGAAATTGAAATTTGCAGTGAAATCGCTGAAGAATGTGCTGGAGACCGCATTTCAAGGTTAGGTTTAGATTTAGGTTAGTTTTAGGTTCATATTATTATGATATAATTATATTATTATGATATAATTATATTATTATTACATATTTATTATTTACTCGACTGGGGTAAAAAAAAAACGTTTGCGTACAAAACGTTCTTTAAAATTTCGAAAATTGTATTTATTTATTTTTAAATCTCAAAAATCTTAATTTGTAATATTTTAAAAGTTATTTCTTAAATTAAAAAATTCTATTTCAAGATGGAAACAGTTGATTGCGTTCTCATTTCAAGAAAGGACCAAGAAGCCACCAACGGTAAAATCTTCGGAAAATCTTTTGTAAAAAATCGAACAATCTTCAAAGATCTTTAAATTTTATTTTTGAAAATCGTTGTTCTGATTTTTTTTTTGCACAGGAGTTTTGCACATAATCGTTTCACCATTAGATCCAACTTTGTATATTCAGCGCGACGTCGCACAAATCGTAATTCAGGTTAACGTCAAAATATGACGCCATTCACACATTTCACAAAATTTTGAGTCGTAAATTTCAGCCAATGTTTCAGTTGGTCCGTACAGGTGGTCTGTCCTTAGAATCGTTTGCAATGTTGCCAAGTTTAAGATGTGAAATGTTGCCAAATTCTAAATTTGCAATGTTGCGTTTACAATTTGCAATGTTGGAAAAGTTTTACAATTTTCCGAAATTTAAATTTTAACAATGTTGCTGGAAAAGTTACAATTTTGCAAAATTTAAAATTTGCAACGTTGCTCTTAAAACTTGCAATGTTGCCAAATTCTAACTTTACAATGTTGCGTTTACAATTTGCAATGTTGGAAAAGTTTTACAATTTTCCGAAAATTAAATTTTAACAATGTTGCTGGAAAAGTTACGATTTTGCAAAATTTAAAATTTGCAACGTTGCTCTTAAAACTTGCAATGTTGCCAAATTCTAAATTTGCAATGTTGCGTTTACAATTTGCAATGTTGGAAAAGTTTTACAATTTTCCGAAATTTAAATTTTAACAATGTTGCTGGAAAAGTTACAATTTTGCAAAATTTAAAATTTGCAACGTTGCTCTTAAAACTTGCAATGTTGCCAAATTCTAACTTTACAATGTTGTGTTTACAATTTGCAATGTTGGGAAAGTACACAATTTTGCGAAACTTAAAATTTGGAATGTTGGGGAAGTTACAATTTTGCGAAATTTAAAATTTGCCATGTTGCCAAATTAAAAAAAATGCATAAAATCGCCGTAGGATGGACGATTTAGGAAGTTGGCCGACGCCATTGAGCGCTGCGGCTTCAGCGAGCGCCTCCACGGTGCGGTGGCACCTTCACCTTTCTCGCACCGTTCGACGAGGCATTTTTGACGCAAATCACGCCGCTGCGTCTCAGTAAAATGCCGCGGGATCTATCTGCGGAAAAAGGGGCGTGTCCGTGGAAGGAAACTGCCTCTCCGAGTTCCTATTGGGTCAAAACGGACTCGTCTTACGTTGTCAGCGATGTGCTGATTCCGGATCGAGGTTGGAATGTTCAAAAATCGCTTGCGCTGGAAGCGATTTTTTGAAGCGATGATTAAAGACAATCAGGTGTGAACTTCTACCGTGCGAAAATTTAAAAAATCCAGGTTTCCCGCCATCAGTCATTTTACGTATTCTGAGCGCGAAAATCCAAAAAATAGAGAACAAAAAACGCGGAATTTTTTCGAAATAGGAGATCGTTGAGCAGCCAAGCATTGGCGTACAGGTACAATGAAAGCGCTTCTGCATGGCGCTGAAACGCTGAAAAATAGGCCGCCGCTAGGAAATGTAATTTAAATAAAAAATTCGGCATTTTTTTTAAGATCGTGCGCTCTCTCGACGGCGACAATGTGTTGCGGCTCGAAGTGTATCGCCGAAGCTACGGCGTCGAAGATGCGGCTATTGAGACGGCTGACATTGAAGGAAGCAATGGTAAAGGGAACTTTGAAACTTTTTTTAAAATTTTAAAAAAATTAAAAATTTGTTTTAAAAATACATGTACACATTTTGAAACTATTGAAAAAATGTATTTGTTTGTAAGGGGTCCTACACATCATTTCAAGGGTCCTGTTCCCTGCGACAGAAAGCGCAGGCGACCTTCTACGCAAGAGAGGAAACTATTACGTAAAATATTTTCATACGCATTTTAAGCATGCAGCGGATCGTGCGGAAGCAACTAGTGAAAAATATTTTCGCACGCAACTTTTTCCGTTCTAATTATTGTACGGAAGTGAAATTGCACAGCATCGAACTTAAGGACAACAAAATCGTACAGAGCCTTTTGTAAACACTGTTTTCTTTATATACGCATTTTAAGCATTAAAAAGCTTTACCAAAACTAGAAAAATATTTTTGCGCGCAACTTCTTCCGCTCTAATTAATGTACGGAATTGGAATTGCACAATGCGCAGTATCAAGCTTTGAAAGGACAAGAAAATGTACCGAGCCTTTTCTAAATTAACGGAATCGTTCACGGCATTGACCGTCTTCTAGACTACTAAAACCTACAAACCTAAAAAGCTGTTGTTAGGGTTATGCAAATTAACCTAAGGTTAACTTAACCCTAGCCTTAACCCTTAACCCTAAAATTTGAATTTTTAGGAAAATTTGAAATTTTTTTTTTTTTGGAAAATTTGAATTTTTAAGGAAAATTCCACCTACTAAAACTGCCTGTAAACTGCAACTGCCATTAATCAATTTAGTTAATTAAATCTGTTTTCGCCTTAATTGCAATTAATAGGTTTTGAAAGGTTAACATTTGTTTCTCTTAATTGCAATTAAGTGTTTTCAAATGTTAACTTTGTTAGTAATCATAACCTTGGTTAACCATAAATGATAATTCAAAGGTCAAAGGTCACAATGAAAAAAAGGTCATAATAAAAAAGGTCATAATGAAAAAAAAGTCCGAGCAAGCGTCGAGAGTTCCTATTTACATTGATTTTGATTTAGAACACGAAAGACGATAAATACATATTAAAAACATGGAAATGACTTCTTTACAGTTTGTTTTGAGATAGTTTGTTCCTGAGATAGTTTTGAGGCGATATTATCCAATATCGACTTTGTATATATCTGTACTTTGAAGATAAAAAGTGACATGTGAACATGTCCATGGTCATGGTCACTGGTCATGGTCCAAAATCTTTCCGTCAAATTTTTTTAGCGTCCAAGCAGCAGACAACTCATCTAAAATCTAAAAGCCTAAAATCAGACATATGGACAATATTTTAGAAACACATTTGTTTGACAAGTTTTGTTCAAATAAATAACATTTTGAAAACTTTTTTTTTCAAAAAGCGTTTTCTAAAAATTATGGACTCGTACTTATTGTCGGAAGCGAAGTTGGATTTTCAGATTTTGACAGACGCTGAAATTGAGCTGGATCAAAAGCGGAACTGGAGAAAGTGTGACGTGGACTTTGAGACGCTGGCAATCGCTGAAACAATTGACCGTGGAACTTTCGCTAAAACGTGCTTCATGCCAGCGATTGTCACTTCATCAGTGTTCAACACAAGTATTGAAAGCAGGCTGGAAGTGCCCACTACGGTAAAGTCAAATATGCTAATTAGGTTAACAATAACCTGTGACCTAGGTCAACGAAGGTTAACGGTAACCTTTGATTTAGGGTTAACTAGGGTTAACCATAACCTTTGATTTAGGGTTAACCCTTAACCTAACCTATTTAGATTAGTGAAAGTTAACCAAAAGTTTTAGGTTACCTGACGTTTTCTAGTTTTAGATTAACATTTGTAACATATTTTTAAATTTTATCCTTTATTTTAATTTAACTTTTGAAAGATTTGTGAGAATTTTGTAATTAAATTTTATTCAATTTTTAGAAAAATTTTGGAGAAAATTTTGCAATTAAACTTTTATGCAAATTTTGTAAGATTTTTGGGAATTCTACAGTTAAACTCTTATCTAATTTTTGATTTTTTTTTTGAAAAATTTGCAGTTGTTTCTAATTTTTGAAAGATTTTAAAAAAATTTGCAGTTAAAATTGTTTCTAATTTTAGAAAGGTTTTGAGGAATTCTGTAGTTAAAACTGTTTCTAATTTTAGAAAGATTTTGAGGAATTCTGCAGTTAAAATTATTTCTAATTTTTGAAAATTTTTCAAAAAATTTGCATTTAAAATTGAGTTTAATTTTTGAAGGATTTTTGAGAATTTTGCAGGCAGCACACGTCTACGGTCGCTACTCGAATCCCAATCGAAGCCATCTAGAATCAGCGCTAGCAAAATTCGAAGGAGCTAAATATGGTTGTTTAATTAGTTAATTGTTAATTAAATGTCAATTAAGTGTCCGATTAAAATTAAAGTTAACTTTTCAGCGTTGACATTTTCTTCCGGAATGGCAGCCCTCTCCGCTGTTTTCCAAGCCTGCTCAAAAGGGGATCACGTGATTTACGTCCAATCAATTTCCGGTGACACTGATTGGCTCATCAAAAATAAATTGCCGTGTTTTGGCATCGATTACGACGAAGTATTCTCACGTGATACACAAAAAATCGTAGAGCGAGTCAATTCTCGAACAAAAGTAAGTTCACAAATCAGCGATCAACGACATTAATCAGCGCATCAGCGCTTGTACAAAGTTTTCAATTGATTTTTCAACATCGCCACAAAAAAACTAACAATTCCAAATTCTATTTAAAATGACAAGTTAAAACAAAAATCAGACGGCGTTCCATTAAAAAAAAACAGAAATCGCTGAAACAAATTTTCTGAACCAAAAAGCGCTTCTTAGCGCTTTTTTCGCTTCTTAGCGTTTTTTTTTCGCTTATACCTGTTAATTACGTTTCAGGTGATTTTGATGGAATGTCCGAGTAACCCAATCCTGGAGATGGCTGACATTGAAGAAATCGCTGCGCAAGCGAAAGCGATTAAGGAAGACATAGTGATTGTGGTTGACAATACGATTTTGACGCCGATTTTCCAGCGTCCGCTGGAACTTGGCGCTGATGTCGCAATGTATTCGCTCACCAAGTATTTCGCTGGACACTCAGACATAACCATGGGATCGCTGATTTGCAACTCAAAAAAACTTTACGACACTTATCAAAAATGTCAAATATGTAAGTGCGTTACTTGATAAAAAAAAATTTAATACTAAAACTCGTTTTCGAAAACTTAAAACCCGTGTTCTAAAATTCGTTTTCTAAAATTTAAAACTCGTTTTCTAAAAACAGTCCTCGGAGCCGTTCCATCGCCGCTGGATTGCTACCTCATGATTCGAAGCCTCAAAACGTTTCCGCTGCGAATGCAGCGCCATTTTCGAAGCGCGATGAAAGTGGCGCATTTCCTGGAAAAGCATCCCTCGGTGGACAAAGTGTTCTATCCAGGTATTTCCCCAATAAATCGCTGCAAGGAATTATCTTATTTCATAAAATCGCTGATTTTTTTTCAAGGGCTCAAATCTCATCCGCAATACGACATTGCTCGAAAATTGCAATCGGGCAATTCTGGACTGATGTCATTTTACATCAAAGGGGCCTTGCCGCAGTCAGTCAAATTTATCCAGGAACTCAAGTATTTTCGTCACGGAGGGTCATTTGCCTCCGATGTCAGCATAGTCGTCATTCCGTAAGTCACTACCGTGTGGTCATCTGCTAACTGTAAAATTTTGAACTGAAGAGTTGAATTTTATGAATTTTATTCAAATTTTGAAAAAAAAAATCCAAAGTTTTGCCTTTTCGAGCCAAGTAGAAGTTAGAAGGCAGCGAAGTGGATGGTGTTCAAAAAATTTAAGTTAGCAGGTGACCAAGCGGTGATGTTTACCAATAACAAATTAACCTATTATTCAGTAACTATCGAATCAATTTGTCTCAATTAACTAATTGGTCTTACTTTACACTAATTATAACATATGCGCTGATTTTTGAACTAATTAGCACATATGCGCTGATTTTTTGCGCTGATTCCAGGTCCATTACTTCTCAGCGCCAGATGAGTTCGCAGGATCAGCGCGACCTCGGCATCGAACTGAACCTCGTGAGACTCTCCATTGGGCTGGAAGGCGTCGAGCGCTTGATTCTGGATTTAGATCAAGCGCTGAAGAAGGCTGTCGCTGGAATCGACGCTGCAGCGATTCCGCTGCCTTCTCCAACTCACAACGGACACGCCCCAATGCAAAATGGACACGCCCACATTTAGAACACTTTTCTAGAAAACCCACTGACTTAGCGCTAATTTGTTAGATTAAGCATGATTTAGCCCACTTTATAATTAACAATAAATAAATAAATTATGTTAATTAATTAAACTTAATTATTAAGTCTTCGACCATCAAATTACTACGGTTTTGTCCTAAAACGTCATTTCAAAAATCAATCAAAGCAAGTGATTGACATTTTCAATCAATCAACTTTTCTAAAAACTTGTAAAAATGGCTTTTCAAAAAAAGAAGAGTGTCTGTTTGGCTTTTTCAGAATAAGACATTGCGTCGTGAAAATTCAAGAAATCTGGGTCGACACGTGTAAGGGATCAAATGACCTCAAAATCCTCCAAGACCACAAAAAGATAGGGACGATTCTGATTGGCTGTTGAGAGCTGGAAGTGTGTCTATGTGTCCTGATTAGCAAATGAATCACTCAAAGGGTCAAGCTCTCCTCTTCTCATCAAGTCCAAAGTGTCTTCGAAAGGCGTGTGGCCACAAAGCATAAAAGCCAAAGCAAGACGCAACCCTATCTTCAGTAAGAAAACTTCTAAAAAAAGTGTGTTTGAAAAACAAAAATAGTTTTTCTAAAATTTTGGACAGAATCGATTGTTTAAAGTTTCTTAGAAAGAACAGTTTGCTTAAAATTTCTTAGGAAGAAAAGTTTGCTTAGAATTTCTTGAACAGAAAAGTGTGTTTAAAATTTCTTAGAAAGAACAGTTTGCTTAGAATTTCTTGAACAGAAAAGTGTTTAAAATTTCTTAGAAACAACAGTTTGCTTAAAATTTCTTAGGAAGAACAGTTTGCTTAAAATTTCTTAGGAAGAAAAGTTTGCTTAGAATTTCTTGAACAGAAAAGTGTGTTTAAAATT